>PISX010002341.1:0-163751 GCA_004024625.1 Mellivora capensis | reverse complement strand
GGTGCAATTGTAAATGGGATTGACTCCTTAATTTCTCTTTCTTCTGTCTTGTTGTTGGTGTAGAGAAATGCAACTGATTTCTGTGCATTGATTTTATATCCTGACACTTTACTGAATTCCTGTACAAGTTCTAGCAGTTTTGGAGTGGAGTCTTTTGGGTTTTCCACATATAGTATCATATCATCTGCAAAGAGTGAGAGTTTGACGACTTCTTTGCCAATTTGGATGCCTTTAATTTCTTTTTGTTGTCTGATTGCTGAGGCTAGGACTTCTAGTACTATGTTGAATAGCAGACACAGGAGTTCTTAAAGGAAACTAATTAATAGCCATTTTGCACTGTAAAGAAATGACTTTATACTGATATATTTGGTTTCTAGGTCAGGAATATGTCATTTAAAAATCTATATAAATGATAATTAGTAACACAATAACAACATTTCCTGAATGCTTTTTATTTTAGTTTATTTTAAAGATTTTCTTTATTTATTTGACAGGGAAAGAGAGAACACAAGCAGGGGGGGAATGGGAGAGGGAGAAGCAGGCCCCCCCCTCCCCACCGAGTAGGGAGCCAGATGCGGGGCTCAATCCCAGGACCCTGGGATCATGACCTAAGCCCAAGGCAGATACTTAATGACTGTGCCACCCAGGCACCCCCACCCCCAGAATGCTTTTGAATGGTGTCTCTGAGCACAGCATTTTTATGAAAACAATCACCAAATCATGAATATTAACTAGAAAGTATTCAAAGTAATCCCCCATATTCACAGAAACCATAATTTTTCTTTTAAATAAGAAAAAAAATCTTAACTAAACGTACACATTAAAGTTTTAAACCACAGAATAAAACCAAATGTTTTATAAAAACATTTAATAAAACAGGAGCATTGGCTAGAGTGCATGTAAGTAAATATGTTTGTCTTAAATCACATTGTGAATTAAAAACATAGGTCAGGGCAACTAATCAGAAGAACGTATGACTTATTAAACTTATTTTCCTTGGTGTGATAAAGCAATTAATAAAGTATTAATTAAATCTCTTTTTACTTTGACTGACTTAAGATAAGCCAACATAATATATAATCTCTTCTAATGTAACAACCTTGAGAGAGAAGCAGCACATGGAAGCTACTATTAATCTGATGAATGGACAAAGAGCTCCTGTGTGGGAGTGGGGGCAGAGGGGGAAAGGTAGAGTGGGGACACTTATAAAAGGTCTCTGTTTTGGTCTCTTGCTGAAGCTGACACATCCATGCAGTGTGGATAAGTAACACCTTAAAACCCCACTGTGCACCTCAGGGACCTGTGAGTTTTGATCCAGGAGGGAGCACCAATATCCCAGTAACCACTGGCTATTTTATATACAACAGTGGATTTCACTAGGGCCAGGAATACACTGGTTCATTTCCTCACAACACTAAATGGTCTTTCCCCCACCTTTTTTTAAAAAAATATTTTATGTATTTATTTGAGAGAGAGAGAGAATGAGAGAGTGAGAACATAAGCGGGGCTAGGGGGTGAGGCAGAGGGAGAAGCAGACTCCCTGCTGAGCAGGGAGTGAGATGCGGGCTCCATCCCAGGACCCTGAGAACTTGACCTGAGCTGAAGGCAGAGGACTGAGCCACCCAGGAATCCCCACTAAGTGGTATCCTTTCTTCTCTTCCTGGCTTATATAAAATTATGCCTAATTTAGAAAAAAGAAGCTAAAGTACTTTATGACCTCTAAGCTTCTAAGAGTTAGTAAAAGCATCCCAGGAACCATTCTGCAGCACCCAGTGAAATCTAAACCTGGTCTCTGTATTTTCTATATTGTTGACTAAAATGGGAAGATCAGAATAGTTTTGGCATTGAACTAGTTCATTTTGTTTGAGTCTCTGCTCTGTTACAGAACATAACAAGCCAGAAAGCAACCAGCCTGGATTAGTTTGTGTGCTGGTGCCAAAAGAGCTAATCAGAGTCCAGCATATGGGGCATTTGAACAAGGAAATGGGTGTTAAGTATCTGGTCTGTGTTTGGACTGTTTCTGAAGCATATGGGTTTTGCTTGGTAATCTTAGAGTAGCCGGGAGGGGATACAACAGCTGCGACTACTCTACCTGTAAGTGGTCTAAATTACTCCCTTGACCTTCCCACCTTGCCCACATGAAAATTCCTTTTTGGCTTCAAGGATGCTTTTCCAAACTGCTTAAGTGCTGTTTGATGAAGGCTTACTTCTAGATTTAGGAGTGAAATTGTTGCTGATGTACTACATTCCAATTCAGTGAAAACTTACTGAATATCTACTATGCATTGGGCAATGTGTAGATTATATTCATGGAGATATAAAATAAAATGGAGGTTAAGAGCAGCTCTGAAGCCAGATCACACAGGTTTGAATTTCAGCTCCTGCTATTTTCGAGTGTAGAAAATGTAGTTAGACAAGAGGCATCTATGTTTTATGTACTTCATTTTCCTCACCTGTAAAATGGGAAGTTTAATAGAGGTTAGTATGATGAGTACTGTTAAATGAATGAACACACATCTCTACATTTTGGAAAGTCTTAGATTCCTTAATTTTTTCTCTACATTCTTTTCTCAGGTGATTTTATCTAATCCTTGTGACTTTAAATACTATCTATAATCTGATAACTCCTGAATTTATATTTCGATGTTTGGCTCTCTCCTCTGAAATGTACATTCTTACACTCAGCTCATACTGAAATCCTGACTTTATGCTCCCAACAAACCTGTTTTTTTGTAATTTTCCCTGACTCAGCAAATGGCAACTCCATTCCCACCAGTTACATAGGCCATTATATTTGGAAATAATTTTTAAATCTTCTTCTTTTCTCTTACACCAACTATGTGATCTGTCAGCTGAATCTGTCAACTCTACCTTTAAATTATATCTGGAATCTGAGCACTTCTCCCCATTTCTACTGATACTTTCCAGTCTAAGCCACATCATCTCTCAACTTGATTGTTAACAGGAGCCTCCCACTAGCATCTATTTTTGGCCCCATTTAGTCTCTTTTGAATGTAACAAAGTGATTCTTGTGAGTAAAATCTTAACACTCCTCTGCTTGGAAAAACGAAAAACCTTACCACCTCTTCTAAGGCCCTACCCGAACCTCATCCCCTACACTGACCTCCCTGTTCTCAGCTCCTACAAAACTCTTTCCCTCCTTCCACCTCCATGACCTTGTTGCTCTTTCTTGGACATGTCAGGCATGCTTCTGCCTGTGAGTGTTTGCACTTTCCTATTTCCTCTACCTGGAGTGCTCTTCCTTCAGATGGAGCCCCCTCCAGCACCCTCCATCAGGTCTGTGCTCAAAGGTCACCTTCTCAGTGAACAGTTCCCTGGCCACTCTATTAAAATTACCACCTAACTCCTAGCACTTTTCTTCCCTACTTTATTTTTCTGTATAACAATAACCACCACTCTCATACTACCCATTTACTTACCTGTCTATTTTCTCTGATAGAATGTCACTTCCAAGAGAGGAGGGATTTTTGCCTCTTCTGCTCACTGCTGTGTCCACAGAGCTTACAGTCATGTAATAAACATTTTTTTTTTGGTCTGGTTGAATGAATTTATTCTGTAAGGATTTTCTGGAAACTGAATATACAGCATTTGATTAGGTGGTGCTTGGGATATAAAGAGGGGATAAACATTCTCCATACCTTAAAAAAAAGTTAAAATATGAATTGGGAAATAAAGTACACAAATATCTTCAGTATAAGAATATAAATGGCAAAGAATTAGAAGTAAATGCTAAGAGAAATAAGGTGGACTTCATTGAGAATGGACTTTAAGAATGGACACTGAATATATAATTGGATTTCAACCAGGGGAGATGAAAGGAGAATTGGAAGATTGCTAAAACAGAAGGAATAGGAAGGAAATCTATGTAGCAATGGAAAAGGTACATTATGTAGAGAGAATAGTGTCCATTACAGTTTAGAAAGAGTACAGATCATACACATAAAGGGAGTAGAAGATGTTGGTTATGTACCTTCACATATATTCCTAACAAATGGAAGCTTCTGTGCACACATTCCCTAGGCAGGGGAAACTTTGGTTTCCATGTTACTCATCCCCATTTCTAACCTCTCCTTTGTCGTAGCTAATGAAATCAGTAGTGGGAAGAGGCCTCTGAATTGGTATGGAAAACCCTGTTCTCCAAAGAATAGGGATCACTCAGGTAAATCAGATTTTGTCTCTTGGGAACTTGAATGATGAAATAAGGAGACAATCAGGCAAAAGCTATGGGAATGTAATGGAAATGTCATCAGGCAGAGAGAGACCATGAGGAGACATTAGTTAGGCAGAGACTATTCATACTTTGAAATATAAAGAAGCTCAGGAAGCAAATGGCGAGTGAATGTTTAAGAAGAAACTGATAGAGAAGAGAAAATAATACACAGAATAAAGGGTAGCCTCACTGGTAGAAGGATAACAGGTCAAAAACACCCTGAGAGAAGCCAGGACTTAGTGAATACCTAAGCCATGTTAATGGAGGTACATTAAAATCAAGATTTACAAACTTCTGCTCTTACTGCTTTGGAGCAAAAAGATGAGAGCTACATGGATCTTAGATAATTTAAAATTTATTGTTTTGGTTCTTATGAGAGTCTCCCGCCTTATGAGCATCGCAGCTATATCACATATCCCCATCATTTGAGACTGCCTAAGTGAGTTGCTGATACTTGCAACCAAAGATACTTGTACAAACCATTTGCCCTCTTGTCATTAGCTATCTGCCTTCTAACCTCTGATGTACCAGAAAAAGTGGGCTTGCTAGATATCCTTCAAGGATCTCTATAGAAATGAAAATGACTATGATGTTTCTTCCTATTGGATATTTGCTTTTCTGTTTTCCATGTAGAGTGGTATTCTCAGAAAGTAACGCATTGTTATATTTTGACAGCTGGAGACAAAAAGCTAGTTTGGTGAAAACTTATGCAACTGACTTTTTTTCCCCCCTCTCCTTTCATTTCATTTGGTGCTTTTGTTTGAAGTTGTATGTATTGTCCATGAAAGATGCTACCATCCTGGAAAGATGGGAATTTAATTGCTCTCATCAAACATGCTGCCAAATAAATTGCTTGCTCTGGCAGAGAAAATTAGAAGTAGCTTTAATATGAGCAAAATCTTTTTAATATGGCAGATTTTATATGATATAGAAGTATATAACTAGATTTCTTTATATCACATGCCATCTGTCATTGACTATTGGCATGATGGCTGCAGTTGATGTTATTATGTGGATGAATACAATGATATATGGATCATGTTTTGCATGTGTGTACTATTTTCTAAATTTTCTCTTAAAGAAAAAAATTTAAAATATTGTCATATTTTGACATAAATTTGTATTTATAAGGTAGAGGGATATTTTAATCCTACTTCATTTGTAATGCTTACTTTTACTTTCCTGGACTTAGTGAAGCAAAGCAGGTCACTTAAATGCAATATTAAAATAAATTGAAATTTCTCCTCTCAGTTGTTTTCCTCATCTGGTCAAACATAATTCGAACTACTTTCTGTGTTCATAGAATTTATTTCTTTTCCTTTGGAGAAAGGTTTTGTTCTGTAAGGCAAAACATACTTCTCAAGTTTTTAAGTAAAAATGGTCTAGTTTCATGTAATTTTACAGAACTAACTTTTTTCATGAGGGTACTACTGAAGTTTGCTGTTTTGTTCTACATCAGGAAATATTTTCTTAGCATTAGAGGACAGTAGCAAACTAACGTTTTAAAAAATGCCATAAAAAAATCTAGATACAGGGAAACTCCTTGAACAAAATCTGGAAAAACAAAGTCAAAGAGAGAAGTCATTTGTCTTTGGCACATGAATCAACATCAAAGTTATTGCTAGCTGCTTCTACACTGCACTGTTGCTTGAATTTTTAAATATTTTTAAAGAAAAAAGCAGACAAAATTGATATCAGCATTGTCATCTAATATAGCAATGTTACCTAGAAGACAGAGAGAAAGAACTGACATAATGGATCATATAACAAGACATTCACAACCATCAGATGCAATAATTATTTATAAACACATGCACACGTATGTCAGAAGTTGCAAAAATGCAAGATTATGGGATGTAGCATGTAGTTACATGCTGAAATTCCAATAAATGGGGATGTTACTACAAGAAGGAGGATTATTATCAGTAGACCAATATTTTCATTTTCCTGAGCTCTGAGTAAGGATCTTTTTCATTTGAAAAGAAGTAGAGGAATCCTCCACATAATACTTACTTCTCAGCTATGTGAATAATTGAACAAGTTTATAGTAATGTGCTGAAACATCCTCAGTCATGATTATAATCTAAAAATTTGGGATTTTTCTAAAGTAATTAACATAAATAAATTACTAAAATCTTTGAATGTCAGAAATTTGCCCAGTAATTACTATTGTATTTTCAAAAATGACTTGTTGATTCTGGGACTATGTATTTAAACTCTAAAGCATTTTTTAAATTAAATTAATTTTTAAATGTAAACGTTGCATATATGTATTTACAGATGTATGTGAATGTGTGTGTATGTATGTTGAATGTGTACGAACGTGAGTCTGTTGGTCTATTATGATAAAATGACTTCATGTGTTTATTTATTCGATCATTTAATCATTCAACAAATAGTGTCTACGGTGCCCAGGTACTGCGCTAGCACATAATGATGAGTTAGTTACACATCTTAATCTCCGTCAATTTATGCTCTAAAGGAGGTCAATGCAATTAAGAGACAAATACAATATAACAAAGTAAATATTACACAGTATATTCATAGGATAATATCCACTGGCAGTAAGAATACATGGACAATGTTTGATATTAGGGACTAGTGAATTGGATCCTCAGGCAGAGAGTATAAATGACCAGATCCAGCCATGTTGTGGACCAAACTAACAAAAACCTTTGTCTCCCCAAGCAAAAACTGGTAAATAACTTTAAACAAAAAGGAAGTTTTTTTTTTTAATTAAAAAATAAAACTAAGAGGGGAAGGAAGAAGGCACTTAAAAGCAAAGCAGTAAAATGTTAGTTGCTGTGATAAGGCAGTGCAGGGTTTTGGGGTTGGGGTTTGGGACATTAGTACTGAAGCTAGGCTCTTGAAGCTAGGCACTTGGGCTTTAATTCCCACTCAAAAATAGGAACCAATAGGTTGGAATAGAGCATGAATTTGAAGCTGAGATCTCCACATAAAGCTCTAAGCTATAATGTAGAAGGGCTGAAACTTCCAGGGAACAGGAACTAAAATCTCTACCTATAAAGACACAGAAAGAAGTAGAAGGCATAATGCTGCCCAGGGCTCTGAATGGAAAACAAAACAAAACAAAGCAAGAAAGAAAGGAAGAAGAGAAAACATGTTCCTATAAGATATCAAAATTCAAAACTTGTTTTATGTAGAATATAGTATACAAATTTCACTCTTTTCATAGTACAGGTATTTCTAAGTAGACCCTGTAACATAAAAATTCTTCTTAGGACAATGAAATCCTTTGGACATCTGGCAGAAGAAAATACAAATGCAAAACTACTCTGAAGGAATATGTCCAACCCAGCTGTATACAGAGTCCCACAGAGAAAAACAATTCCCACTCAGAATGAACCCTAACCCCACCCCATACCATAACAAAAGTCATCCAACTTGAGGGAGAGTTAGAAATCACAACAAAGAAGACAGTCAGAATCTCTGAGAACTTGATTTAACAAGACAGTCTGGAAAAAGATTAACATATGAATATAAGCTTAATGATGACAAGAATCTTATTGTCCATTATATATTATTTTCAAAGATTTTATTTATCAGAGAGAGAGACAGAGATGGGGAGAGGACACAAGCAGGGAGAGGGGCAGATGGAGAAGCAGACTCCCTGCTGAGCAGGGACCCCCCCCCCACCCCCCACTCACAGTCTTGATCCCAGGACTCTGGGATGATGACCTGAGCCGAAGGCAGATGCTTAACCAAATGAGCCACCCAGGTGTCTCATTGTTGTCTGTTATATTCACTGTTGTATCCACTGTGCTAATGATAATTCTAGAATTTGTTGAATGGATTAATATATTTAAAACAAAGATTTTAAAAGGGAAATATAATTTATTAAAAAAAAAGACAAGGGGCGTCTAGGTGGCTCAGTCTGTTGACATTCAATTCTTGATTTTGGCTCAGGTCATGATCTCAAGGTCATGAGACGGAGCCCCATCATGATCTTCACTCAGTAGGGAATCTGCTTGATATTCTCTCCCTCCCCCTCTACCACTTACCCAGCTTGTGCAGGTATGCACACTTGTGTACACTCTGTCAAATAGATAGATAGATAGATATCTTTAAAAAACAGACAAGACAGGAAACAAACAGGCAAAACTGGAAAGAAACTAAGTGTTCTAGAAATGAAAATCATAGTTATTCAAATTTAAAAACATAAGATTAGGGCTATAAGGAAAATTTAAAGATATTTTAAATTTTCTTTAAATTTCCCATTCTCAAGAAAAAAAGATCTGGGGGAAATTCTCCAAACATGGCACAAGTGAAGAAGAAATAGAAAATATGGGGGAAAAATTAAAGATATAGAGAGCAAAATGACAAAATTTACCTACCTATTCATCTGAAATAGGATTTCTGGAAGGAGCTGAGAAAATGAGGAAGAAGTAATACTTAAGGAGCTAATGATTGAGAAATTTCCAGAATTAATGAAATATATTAACCCTCAGACTGAAAACCACAGTGAGTTTGAGCACATAAAAGTCAATGTATAAATACTACAAAGAAATGAATTATAGGGACGCCTGGGTGGCTCAGTTGGTTAAGCAGCTGCCTTCGGCTCCGGTCATGATCCCAGCGTCCTGGGATCGAGTCCCACATCGGGCTCCTTGCTCGGCAGGGAGCCTGCTTCTCCCTCTGCCTCTGCCTGCCACTCTGTCTGTTTGTGCTTACTCTCTCTGACAAATAAATAAATAAAGTCTTTAAAAAAAAAAAAGAAATGAATTATAACTACTTGAACAATAGATTTTAAAAGCAATATTGGAGGCTAGAAAATAAGAGAATGGTATCTTCAAAGTGCTGAGAAGAAGTAATTGTCAGACTAGAATCCTAAATTAGAATTGCTAAATTGTTGATGAAAATTGAGGTTAGAATGAAGACATTTTCAGAAAAATAAATACTTCAGAGGTTTCTATTCACAGACACTCTCTAAACTACTAAGAACATACTTAAGGGAGAAATTGAAACCAGGTAGAAAAAATGCGAGACATTATGAACAATGGTGAGCAAAGAATTAGTAAGCATATAGACAAACATTAATAATTAGCTCTAAAAATAACTTTGGGGCAGCTAAAATGAAGATGGAAATAAAATACAAGGGTATTGTTGGGGAAGATCTGTACACAAGCATTCTCAGGTCTTTGTGCTAGGGAGGAGAGCAGAAATTTAATTAATGTTCTGTTTCATTAGGATAAAACATGAATGCAACCTAAAATATAAACGCAATCAGTGGCTCCATAGCGCAGGAGTTAGAGCACTGGTCTTGTAAATGTAATCAGAATATAAATGGATAAAACTTTGAAGCTGATAGATGAGCAATGGGAGAATTAAAGATCGATTAGGTCATTGATAAGAAAAAAGGTATAAAAAGTATAAATTAAAAGCAAAAAATACAGTCTAAGCACAGAAAACTCCATATTATATGTCAATACCTGAAAGCCAGGGAAAGCAATCACACTGGGAGCTGCAAGTAGTTCAAGGTGGCTTAAGAGGAAACAAGCTGCGGTGTGCAAGGGGTGTCATTAAGATGAAAAATTAGGGTGTAATGCAAGATGAGGCTAGGAAGAAGATGAGGAGCCAGCCCCCCCCCATCATATTTCATACCAGAAGCTGCAAAAGTGTTTTAAGAGAAGTGGAGCAGCCAGACTTACGTGCCCTGAAACATCAACACTGCTGTGTACAACAACACAGATGGACCTTGAAGATGTTATGTTAAGTGAGATGAGCCAGAGAAAGACAAATCCCATATCATCTTACTAATATGTCAAATCTAAAAAAGCAGATTTTGTAGAAACAGCAGAGGATGGTAGTTACCAGGGGCAGAGGGAATGGGAACAGGGAAGATGTTAAATGGATAAAGACACAACTAGAACTTGGATGAGTTCTGGAGATCTAATGCACAGCATTGTTACTGTAGTCAGCAATACTTATAAACTTCAGAGTTGCTTAGAGACCAGATCGTTAATGTTCTCACCACACACACACACACACACACACACACACACACATTATAATTATGTAACATGATAGAGGTGTTGGCTAAGGCTATTTTGGTAATCATATCATAATATATAAATGTATCAAATCAGAAGTTGTACACCTTCAGCTCATACAATGTTTTATGTCAATTATATCTCAGTTAAAAAAAAAAGAAAAGATGATTTTGCCTGCAGTGAACAATATGTAGGAAAGACAGACTCGAGATAAGAACAGCAGGTAGGCTAATGAAACCCATAAATGGCATGATATAAGATAGTGGCAGTGGGAACAAAGGCAGTGACAGACTGGAGAAACAAAGCCGAAAAATTGACATAATTTAGAAAAGTGTATGAGTGATGAGAGGGGAGTAGAAATAAAAGATGAAACCAAAGTTTTGGGCTGGGATATTGGAGTGGTGAAGAGGGCTGAGATTCACTGACACACTAAACAGGTAATGGTTTTAAAGGTTGTGAAGTTGTCAGAAACTTGAAAGAGGCCATGTTGGGAGTATTTGCAGAAATTGCCAGAAGATACATTCAGGGTGGGTTTTTATTTTTGAGTCCTAGTTTACCAGCAAATAACTGAGATTTGGATGTTGGTGTTAGAAGTACTGATTGGACATCCAAATAGTGATGTTTAATAGATAATAGATTTGAAGGTATCTGGAGCTCAAGAGAAGGGTAGTTTGGAGATAGAAAATTTGGTCCTTGGTATTTTGGGTAGCTGAATTATTTATTTGCTAACTCAATTTATTTACATATTTGGAGAGAATATCATAATACCTGAATAATGATAACTTTTTAATAAATATTCTGAAGTACTTCTGAAAAGTGGATTGATTTTTGCTGGCTTTGAAATATATATTGTATATAGAACTAAATGGACTTTTCTGTCTAAATAACATACTTAGGATACATTTGGACATCATTCTTCATTTTTACAACAGTGTATTTGAAAAAGCTCTGGTTCATTTTTCCTCGATGTGTGCTTCTGTTTCATATTATCTCATTTAATAAAGTTAATTCTGTGACTGACTGCACCAGCTCTCAGTTTATTTTCTCTCAGGTCTAAATCCAGCCTTCTTTTTCCCACTTTGACATACTGGAGCTGGGCCCTATAGACATTTCTCCTTTGTTAGATGAATCAATGTTAGGTTTTGTCAATAGAGGACACTGGAGGGCAGTGTAAGTTATAGCTGAAGAAAGGGCTTCTCTAATTCTGAACTAGAGAACTTCTCTAGTTCAGAACTTCTCCAGTTCTGGTGTGACTCTTCCTTTTAGCACTGGGATAGGTAGGTAAGAACCCTATGGTGCTGGCCCTTCAGGGAGTTTCTCCACTCAACTACTGGAGACTTCCTGCAGCACCCCCAATAGTTGTAGACTGACCCCAGCCCATGCCTCCTATCAAGTAGCTCCCTATGTACGAGCTCCAGGCCACAGTGCTCCAGTGAACCCAGAGGGGGGCTTTCGATGAACCAGCTCTGAGCCAGGATACCTGGGGAAAGGTTTTGGCTCTCCACTGGGCTCCTGTCAAACTCTTCCCAACAAAGTATGAATATCAACTTTGTTAGAAGGGGATGGGAGAACTTAAGATCTGTCCCTTTCCTAGGTTTTCCCTGTTAGCCCTAGAGATAGAACTTTCTTTCTGAATTTGCTATTCCTGTAGTTTTTAAAGAATTGTTTTACCCCTTTTAGACATTAACTATCTTTTACTAGATAATAATCCTTTATGCTAAATTTTTTCCTGTTTAAATTATCAGTGCAGTTTGTGTCCCTTTACTGGACCCTGACAAATAAATGGACTACAGAAGTTAATTGGAAAGCAGAAATTTTCCTAAGCAGATAAATAGAACATTATCATTTTGTAGGAAACAAAGATGATGATCTGACATCTGTTAAAATAATGGTGCCTTCACGTGACATTTTTGCTGACTTTCATTTTTTAAAAAAATTGTACTTTGGAATTCTTTATCAGGTTCTATTCTCTGACTTTTAGATGTGGTACTGATTTCAGAAGCAATGGTCGATCTTTTTCTTCTAGCTAAGATATCTTTTTTTTTTTAATTCTTCACATAAGTCTACATAGTGTTTATCCCTCTAACATAGATTTTCTGTAATACAACTTAGTACTTCTCTCTCTCCTTTTATACTCTTCTAATTCTAGTCATCCTTTTTGGTATATTCATGCTAAGGGGCCATCAATCTTTCTAGGCTTACCTACCCCTTCCCTTCTCATGCAGACCATCTGCTACTCCTTTATGTACCAATTCCAGTCTTAAGATCCATGTCAAATTCAACTTATTTAGAAATTTTGGTTTTGTTATTGTCCTGATGAGTCAACCAAACATTAAACATTCCTTTCTTGAAATTCTATAGAATTTTGCACTTCACTCACAGGGAAATTTTTTTCTCCTTTTCTTCTCTTAATATTATTTTTTTCTTTCATATACTTTAAAAAATGTTTTAACAACTTATTTTGATAAGAAAGATATACAATAAATACTTGTTAAAATATAAGAAATGGAAGCATGGGGGGTGGGACAGACTATAAACTAAACATGATAAGTTACCTTAATTGAGCATTAAATTTAGCTAAGAGTTCTTTGTTCGAACTCTTGAATGAATGAAAAAGGCAACATGATAGCTCTGTGTTCACTTGTGTTTATTTCGTATTTTTGGTCAGAGATTGGATTATTTGGGAAGGAGACAAATGTATATTCACACACAGCAAGTTCTATAGAAAAAATGAGAGAGAAGTGGGATTGGGAAGGATAGAAATTTGGCTGCACTAGAGTCAGAAGGACTCAGCTGACCCCTCAAGGGTGCTATGAAGCTGAGGTGGCTTTCAGAGACACCCCAGGTTGGGGAGAAGTGCTGGGACCTTGTTTGTTGGCATTGATGAGTTCTTGGATATGTTGTGCCTTGAGAAGGAGATGTGCATTGGGGGAGGGACTTTTCAGCAGGGACTACTCCTGGAAGGCCAGCAGGCAACCTTCCTAGCAACTGAGAGAATTAATCCTTCAGTCTTGAAAAGGAATCTGGGAGGCAAAGAACAGAATTGCTAATATCTTATATTTTTTGCTTTTCACAGACAAGAACTGTATCATTTCTCTTTAAAAGGAAGGACTGAGCTTTTCAGAATTGTCCAATAAATTTGTAGGTGGAAGCAAAACCGTATGTGTGATTCTAGGGGTTGGTATGGAAGGAAGATTAAAACATGGTGTCAGTTTTTACCAGCAGTTAGTGTCTGACCAGAAGACACACTCCCGCCATCTTCCCCTGCCAAAAAAAAAAAATAGGAGTTTAAAAAAGGAAACTAGAAACTGTGTAAATGAAAAAGAAAATATTAGTAACAGTTTGATAGAACAGCAGAACAGATGCCACAGGGAATTATATTACGTGATTAATTGCCAAATGAGCCATGTTAAATCTATGCCGGAACAAATAAAAATAAATTACCAAATTAATGATATAGGCAATAGTTGTTGCAAGAGTTTAGTTAGCATGGAAACTAAGGAAAACTGAGCAGTTGGAAATAAGGCTGATACAATTCCAAAAAAGGAATTTCTTCCCAAATTCTGTGAGTGTTTGAAGGTGTTGACAAAAGGATCATGAAAATTTGGTAAGAACTTTTTGGGGAGTGGTAGCATTAGGTAGGATTAGAGTAGATTAGGTAGGTAGAGTAAGATTAGATTAGGTAAGATTAGATTAGATTAAATTAGATTAGATAGGATTGGAGTAAGAAGAGACTGGAGGAAAGTCGGGTCCTCATAGACAATTTCCAGAGTCTAGATGAGGTGGCAGGGTTGTTGATGGAAGGAAGCAGCCTCCTCTATAAAGACATCCCTAACTTTCTGCTCCATGCTGAGTCCTCCCCATCCAATCTGTCACATATTTTTGGTCTTTGATAATTTGCTATCATGTAGTCAGCATAAAAATAATAATTAAGAGTTGTGTAATTATTTGCATTTTACAGAGTGTTTTCACTGCTCATGAGTCTTCCAAGCATACAGGGAGCTGGGCAAGATTGGAATTTTTATCATCATTTTTAGATATGAAAGCAAATACCTGGTTGCATAATGTTATTATTCCCTTCATTATAACTTCTTCAAGCTACAGAGTTTATTTCTATCCTTACAGAACCTAGAATAGTGCCTTGAATATGAAAAGCAGTCAACAAATTTTAGTGGGATGAGTGGGAGCTTTTATTTGAGCTCAAACTCATAAAATTAGGTGTTATAGATTATGCTGCCAACAGATGACTCCAAGTAATATTAAAGTTGACTTTTTCATTTTTTTCTTCCGAATGAGCAAGATTTAGTTTTTGAATAGATGACAGCTTCATATGTTACTGTAGGTGTAATATCATATTTGGGGAACCTTTGTCTCGTGCTATTAAAAAAGTTACAGAATTTTCAGATGGAAGGTGTTGTAAGTATTTCTCTAAAATGAATATACCCCCAGTGAAAAATGTTTGTATATTTGGATATACTAACATAATCTATACCAAATCACAGCGAAAAAAATATATAGAAGAGTAAGATGATGAAGTGTTGGGTGCTGAATACTACATTAAGTTAACAAATTTTGATAATCACAGTAGGTTATTTCCTTAATTCAGTATGTCATTACTTTTTTAAAGATAACTTGAAAAGGGAAAGATTCCATAATAATTTAATATGTAATAAAAGCAGCATTAAAATGCAGAAACAAATACTAGAATGAACTCTAATGTTCCACCTTTCCCAGTAATTTATTTTTTTTAACAATGAGAAAATTGAAGGGGGCTTGAGTAGATGATCTCTGAATTTTCTTTCAGATATTAAATATGTTTATTCCATTGTTGTATAGTATTTAATGTATAACTGTTACTGGAGACACAACAGAGACTAAAGAAGACAGTTGTACTCCTAGATCATATTTATCACTATCACATATCTGAAAGATTTTCTCATCACAACTTGAAGTAGATAGAGCTTGTATTACCCAAAAAGCATGTTTATTTCAAATAAAGCAGAACTAAAAAAAAAATTGGCCTGAGGTTGTAAAATACAGCCTACGTTTGAGGAAAAGTTAGGAATGCATTTTACTTAGGTACTAGTGGGATTTTAGTTTCAGAAACCATGTGAAAAAAGAGTTTCAATAAAGATATGACAAAATCCAATTCCAAAGAGATCTTAAGGAGGAAGTAAACAGAAAACTGATTATCAGTTGGTCCTTAGTGACTTCCAAGTAAAATTCAATAGAGTAGCCCAGCAAAGTGAGATTGAAGGAATTTATGGGTGGGTGGGTGGTAATAAAGTAGAGGCAGTGACATATGGGTAATGTTTAAAGAAATATTTGTAGTTTAAAAACATGGGTAAAGGTAGATAGGGTGGTTAATTATGGGGAATAAGAATTGGAGGAATGTTTTTATGTTGACTGTAATGGAGAAAAGAGAGTATTTGTAGACAAACACATGGAAATAACTTTGGGTAAGATAATGAAGTCTGGAAGCTAATGGATCAGGGCAGAGTTGGGTGATTTAAGCTTGAGGAACACAGAAGTGAAAGGAGGGAAGAATCAACACAGAGAAACTTGAAATTGAACATTCAGACTTTCCAAAATCCTGAAAAGTTTGGAATAGTTATTTTAAAGAACATGATGGGGAGTCAAAAACATGAAAATGAAAGGGAAAAAGAAACTCAAGAGAGTGAGAAGATACACCACAGACTGGGAGAAAAAATTTGCAAAAGACACATCAGATAAAGGACTGTTTCCAAAATATAAAAAGAACTCTTAAAACTTAACAATAAGAAAACAACTCAATTAAAAAGAGGGCCAAAGACTTTATCAGACACCTCACCAAAGAAAATATGCAGATGCCAAGTATGAGAAGTTCTTTCACATAATATACCATCAGAGAAATGCAAATTAAAACAACAGTGAAATGCCATAACATACCAATTGGAATGACCAAAATCCAGAACGCTGACAATACTAGATGCTGATGAGGATGTGGAACAATGGGAAATCAGATTCATTGCTGGTGGGTATGTAAAATGTACAGCCACGTTGAAAGACAGTTTGATGGTTTCCTACAGAACTCAACATGCTCTTAGTATATAATCCAGCATTCACACTCCGTGGTGTTTATCCAAAGAAGTTGAGAATTTATGCCTACATAAAAACTCGCATGTGGATAACAATAGCAGCTTTATTCATAATTGTTAAAACTTGGAAGCAACCAAGATGCCATTCAGTAGGTGAAGAGATGAATAAACCATGGTACCCCTGGGCAATAGAGTATTAGTCAGTTTGAAAAACAAATGGTCTATCAAGCCATGAAAAGATAAGGAGTACACTCAAATGTCTATTACTAAATGACAGAAATCAACCTGAAAAGCCTACATCCAGTTTAATTTCAATTATATGGACATTCTGGAAAGGGTAAAACTATGACAGTAAAAAGACAACTGGTTGCCAGAGTTGGGGAGCAGAGAAGGATAAGTAGATGGAACACTGAGGATTTTTAGGGCAGTGAAAATATTGTTTGATACTATAATGATGGATTTATGTCATTACACATTTGTCCAAACCCTTGTACAGCTAAAAGTGAATACTTATGTAAATGATAGAGTTTGAGTGATTTTGATGTGTCAGTGCAAGTTTATCAATTATTAAAAAAATATTACCACTCTGGTAAGGGATATTAATAATGGAAGAGGCTATGCCTGTGTGGGGACATGGGGGATATGGAAGATATCTGTACCTTTCTTTCAGTTTTGCTGTGAACCTAAAACTGCTCTAAAAGTAGTTTTTAAATGTAATGACAAAATAATAATAAGTACTCAATAAATGAATGTTCTTTAAAAACCAACCAACCAACCAACCTAGGAGGAAGGAAGGAAAGGAGAGAGGGAGGACAAGAGAGAGAGAAGAAAAGTGGGAGAGGAGGGACAGACAGAAGGCAGCAAGTCAGGAAATTGGGAGGGTGATGGTCCAGGTCAAAGGTAAGCAAACTTTTTCTGTAAAGAGCCAGAGAATAAATATTTTAGAATTTCAGTGCCATGAACCCAGCTGCAATTATCTCACTCTGTTTTGTAGCACAGAAGTAGTTTTAGACAATATATAACCCAATGGGTGGTATTTTGTTCCAATAAAACTTTATTTACAAAAATAGGTGGCTGGTCAGACTTGACCTAAGGGAATAGTTTGCTGATGCCTGATCCAGATGATGCCAGAATCTATTTGGTTATAGATGAACCAAACTAGCATGGCTTTATGACTTTCCTAAATATAAGAAAGGCATTATGTACACACACACACAGCCATACACAAATGCATATGTGTATTATGGCAATATTTATAATGTATGTATGTGTATATTTTCATACATGTATACACATACCAGAAGTCATCCAAAATCTCTAACTTCTTGAATTTGAGTAAGATCAGCCTGTCACAGACCCAATTTTTCTGGGCCTTATGTTCTCTTGGTCATTTCTGATTTTGATTTTTTATTTCTACTGATATTTTTCTCCATGTTTTGCACCCTTTTTCTACCTCTGTCCCAAGGTAGCCTATGATTTACAACTTCTTGTCTTTGTTTCCTCACACCTCGATTCTAAACCACAAATATAAAAATGTTGTATGGAAAAAAAAAATGTTGTATGGAACACTACAGTTCTTTTATTAAAGGTATTCTGGTCTCTGAAAGTCATCACATTATGAATTACGTAGCTAATAACTTCAAAGTTTACACTGATTTTAGACATTTATATTCTTACAAAGCCTTCCAATCATCATGCCACCAGGAAATTCTCAGGTCAGTGGCCAACTGATGCACACAGAATTGCTTTTAAACTGATATTTATTTTTCTGTCTGTGTCCTTTTCTTTCTCCCAATCCAGACAGAATAATGAATGGATAGTGTGTTACAGAGAGATATTCAGTTATCTTTTTCATTATTTTCATTTCTACCAGCATCTTTCTTCTAGAAATTCAACTTTTTACCTATGAGGCCTGATGTGTTCTAAGCAATATCAGTTTTTTGTTTGTTTGTTTGTTTTTTAACTAGGGCCTAGATTGCTAGATCATTTCATTTATGTTACTCTGTGTGATTACAACTCTGTATGGTTGGTATTGTCTTTTCCACTTAAAGAGATGACAGAAAGAATTGACGTGGGTCAAGAGATCCAGTAAAAATGAAGGCAAAAGCAGTTTCTTTAGGAATGAGTGAGGGGACTTAGAATTTGGTGTCTTTGGGAGGTGGGCTTGGTAATATTGTAGATTAAGATGAGAGATAATAACACCTGATTCATCTTCTATCACCTTCCCATAAAAATAATCATAGAAACCCTTGAATAGAGGCAATGTTTTAACTGCAGGGGGAGATAGGAACAATAATTAAGGCTCTTCGAGATTCCAGGAGACATTATTTTAATAAAAATTCAGGTTATCCCTGAGATAGTGTAGCCAAAGTGATTATCTTTAACAAAAATGTCCTTATGTTAAGTTTGAACAAATCTGTATCTGTACCTTTGTGTTGATTTCAGTATATGTAAAAAAGACAATGGTTGTATCACTATCATTTAAGCTGGCCAGCAGTAAAGACTGAATCAGAACCCATTGGAATGTAAACCACACGAGCATAGGATTTCTCGTACAATGCTCTATTCCCTGGCACTAAGTAGATCCTGCATCCTAATTTATTGAATTACTTATTTTAGAGCATTACCAGTTCTAAAACAATTATAAGTTAATGGTATCTATTTGGTTAGAAGCATCAGGAAGCATTCTAAGATTCCAGTTTCAGAGTGAGTTTGGTTCCTGCATGATTTCCGTGTTTGTCCTGTCTGCTGTTCCCTTGGCATCCTTATATCATAGCAAGGAATTTTAGTATCATAGCAAGGATTTTCTTTGTTTTTAGTATGAATTGTTAAAGAGCTTTTCAAGAGAGCATTGAAGTCAAACCAAGATGCCACTGGGGCCATTTGACCCTTTCCAGTCCTATGGATCCTTTGGCAGGGGTGGGATTGGCATTTTACCCAGTCACCTGTGGCTGTAATTGTTTCCTCTGATTCTTCAATCTCGGTCAGCCCTTGAAGCTATTTTCATATCCCTCAAAATATGAAACAAAGTCTCTACTCCTTGGTCTCCCCAAATACCATCCACCCTAAGACATGAAGTAGGACAGAATTTACTGAGTGGTTGAATGACTACAACACGTGTAGTAACTTTTAAATTCAATCGAATATTAAACCTACCTAGTTATTTGGACAGTGCTCCTTTTTTCTCCTCCCGTATTTTCAGTTTTTCCCTCCTGTTTGTATGACATCAACTTGTCTTGTTGCTGGACTTCCCAGTCACTGTAAACACCCTCTACAACTCTTTTCTCTAGTTTACTTGTCCCTGTCTCCAACCTGCTTTACTCCTTCTTAAGCAGAACAGTGTGTCTTTCCTTTTTCTCAACATAGACTCAGGGCAACAAAGTTCAGTGTTTAAGTGTGTGAGCTCTGGACTGAGTCCTCATTGGTACTCATTCTCCTCTGCTTTTTATTAGCTATGTGGCCCTAGCAAATTTACTTAACTTTTCTGTGTCCTGATTTCATTTTTTATGCATTTTTGCAGGAATAATACAATGCATCGATAAATGTAAAGCACCTAGAAAAGTACAGTATGTTAGAAAGTTCTCATTAAATGATAATTATTAGTATTATCTTGCTTCAAGGATTCTCTTCTTAAAAGAAAACAAGAAAACATTTAAAAAAAAGTACCCTGTCATTGTTTCTCTAAATGGAGATAAATATGCTCATCATAAGGAATTCAATAGTCAATATTAAAGTAAAATTATTTCTGCCCTGCTAAAGAAAGCAAGTTCTTTACTCAAAAACTAGAAGCCATATACCCTCATTTTGGTCAGTTGTTTTTCTCTCCAACTATGAAAAGTGATCATCATACTTTTATTTTTTATGGTGAGCTCACTCTTTTTTAGCTATGATATGGTATAATTTTGTAGCTTCACTTTTGTTGTAAAAATATAGCTTCTAGGATTTTAGTGACAACTGAATAGAATAAGGATTCTTTTTGCAATTATTCTAACAATGATTAAGATACCAGACAATACTTCTTAAACAGAAATTATTTCATGCTTTTTCTCATTGAAAAAATTGAATGACATGGATTCTCAGAGGGGGAGATTCAATGAATGATAGGTTTTTTTAGAGATAGAGTATAACTGCAGATAACACAGTATATCTCCCTACATTTTAACAATGAGGACTCTGTGCCCATTTAGTTAGATGACTTAGAGAGGGAGTCTTGTGTCTCAAGGTCAGGATTAGAGCCAAGCAACTCTAAGAACTACTATTCCTGCACTCTTCCATGTTGGTGTTATCATAACTCTAGAAGAAAATTCAGTTTCAATAGTGTTTACCTTGAATCAGAATAGAAAAAACAATTGTTTTCATACTTTTTCAAGGTGAATGGTCAACAATAATGTGGATCCATCACTTATTTGAATTGTTAAGTGAGTCACACCACATTGGTTTAAGCCCTAATCAAAGAAGATTATCTTGAAGGGTAAGATTGACATCTTTGTATTTCCTATATTCCCTTTTATTTTCTTATACTAGGATCTTACGCAGCTCTCAGTCTATTTCTTGTTGAAAACATTCTACTGATGCATTCATTTATGTAATAGATTCCAAAGTATTTTAATATATTAACTTCCTTTTAACCAGTATATCAAAGACATAATCCCTGGTCTCAAAGACCTTAACCAATCAACTGAAAATAATGGTTGTAAAATAGACATAAAAGGGCAAATAGTCAATGAATACATCATCAGTGTCAATTGGATAGAGAAGAAATTTCATCAATTCAAATGTGTTCACATCAAGCCAAGGTGGATAGAGTAGTTGGCTTGGCTGGATTAATCACAGCTAGCAGGCGAATATTTTGTTAAACGTTTGAAGGAAGTGGTTAGGAGTTTGCCCTTCTGGATGAGACGGTCTTGTAGATTGTTATATAGGTGGGGAATAACATAACCACCATTTTGGCAAGCTGGATTTATGGTTGGGATACTGAAGTTCACATGGGGAGAGAGAGTTATTTAATTTCAGGGGTGGACTGAGATTGGGGCTAGAACTATTTGTGGAGGAACTTAAAAACCATGCTCAGCAAAGTCTGCGTTTAATTTTATGATTTAACATGCTTTGCTTTTTACTCTCTTTTGGCAAGACCTTCCTTCATAAACTGAAAATAACTCATGAATGAATTATAACCAGTATCTCTTCATGTTTTAGAAGCTCCATGAATTTATAATGAATTCTATTCTTTGTATTCTCTGTTTGAGTGATGAAAGGGTCAGAAGCACAATTTATAGGTTAAATGATATTAGAGAACTATGCATTGTATGACATATTTCATTAAAGCAGAGGCTCTGAGCTGGAGCTTTAACAACCAGGAATTTCACACATCTGACCATCAATCTTGTTCATAATTACTTTTATAATTGCTAAGAATAAGAAAAAAAGAACTGTGTGCATGCATTTTCTTTAAGTTTTACAACTGTAGTTTCTATTTGGATTGGATTTTAGGTGTAAGGAGATACTATGTCATATAAAATATAAAGTGTAATAATTACTTCTGTAATGCTTATGTAAAGTATAAAAGTTTGTCTATAAGTGTTCTGAAGGTATATAGTAGCATAGTTGCAATGTACTAGAATTAGAATTGAAATTCTTTTAAGGATTTATCTTTCTTAGGAGTAGAAAAGGTTAGTTACAAATGATCTCAAGAAAATTAAAAAGCAGATTGTATCCCTTGCTTCTCATTAAAAGGTTAATTGTTCCCATTTGAAAACTTGGCTTAAAAATCTCCTTGCTCATAAAGTATATAAAGTATTTAAAGTAAAAATGTAATGTAATATGTAATGTGCAATTGTAATGATAAGAGGCATGCATATGGATAGAGCCAATGGATGATATTAGTAACTAAAATAAGTCAATTTTTAAGATTTATTTATTTATTTATTTGAGAGAGAGAGAGAGAGCATAAGCAGGGGGAGGGCCAGGTAGAGGGAGAGGGAGAAGCAGGCTGCCCACTGAGCAAGGAGCCATATTTGGAGCTTGATCCCAGGAGCCCAGGACCATGACCCAAGCTGAATACAGACGCTCAAATGACTGAGCCACCTAGGTGCCGCATAACAATAAGTCAGCTTAAAAAAAAATCCAGACATCTTCCCATTCGCCCTTCTGGATCCATGAGATTTCATGGGAGCCTAGCTGAGTATATATAAAACTATGATGGAAATAAAGAACAAGGCAAGACAACGTATAATTAATTAAGTGATAAATGTCACAGCCTGAAGCACTGCTAAAGTTTAGCAGAAGTACCTACTGCCTTTAAGAAGTACATAAAATAGACATTTTCCAGGTTTTGTAACACTCATTTTATTCATTTTAATCAATGACCAAAAGGAAGTTTCAGACCCAAGAATGATAAACTGTGCTATTTGAAGGGCTGTTAGAAGATAAGAAGACTAATTATCTACATAATGATAGTTTAAAAAGTCAACAATTTATTTAAATATGTAATGACCTATTTGATGATGAACACTTCTTTCTGCTCTTTACCAAACAGAATGTTATATTTTAATTTCTTTATGGTAATGAATAACATTTAAAAAATCATATTGAGTAGCTTCCTTTTTAGCTACAGTCAAATGTACTAAGTCCTCAAAATGGCAGATGGCTTGAGACTTGAGATTTAAAGCAGGCCTACAAATCTGTAGAAATATCAAGAACAAGACTGTGAGAAGATGGGGTTCACAATTGTTAATAATTTTTCAAATCTTACATAATTACTGGAGGAAACAATCCCCCTGATTTATACCTTTCCCTTTACATTGGTTACCATTCTATGAGAGACAAATTGTCACTATTTACATTTTTTACTAAATTCCTGTTTTCTACTACCTCTCAACAAAATACATATGTTATGGCTGAAATGCAGTGGAAAAGTTTAATGCTTATATACATAAGACCTGAGTTCTATTGGTATCACCTTCTTGATGTGTTCATTGCCAGGTGTTTTGAAGTCATCAATTCTTGTATATCTATTCCTTTCCCTTCCTTACATTCTTCTTCCTTTCCTCCTTGCATCCCTCTCTTCCATCTTTCCTTCATTTTTCCCTCCAATCCATATGAGGGAAGGCATCTAAAAATGACAACAATAGCAGTAACAAGAAATAAAAGCTTAAATACTTTCTCTCTAAATTGCTAAAAGTTGGTTATGATTTTTAAAATATTTAAACTCAATTTTGGTCTTTTTATATGATATTTCAGTGTCCTGTAGGTCCAAGGTGACTAAATACCTTCTGTGATTACCTTGGTGTAAGCTAAAATCAGTGTTATTTCTTCCTAACCTTTTCTTCCAAGCTTGAATAAAAGTCATAGAAAATGGTTTTATAGAAAGTATCTCATTAGCATAATAATTTGATAGGGTAGAAATATAATGATTGGATTATTTCAAATACATAACCTATTTCTAGAAAGTAGAGGCCACTTCCTATTCTTGGATAAGATAATAATTTTCTAGTGGATATGGCATGAATAGAAAAGGCAGTAGGCTGACAGAAATCCACAGTTATGATTTCTGCTGTTCAGTGCAAGGTCAATAGTCATTAATTAAGTCACCATCAGTGGAAATTTGATCACGGGTGAGGTCTTCCACTTTGCCTGTATCACTGGGCTCACACTAGATGACTCAGCTAAGTCATTATATTAATTTTGCTTCCTCCAGACAGGTGCATGATTCAGACTGGATTGACGGGGGATTTAGGTTGGGATGCTGTAATATTGCTTTCTAGATGCCATCACCCATTTCTGAAAACACACATTCGTCTGTGAACCAGGATTTAATTTTGAAGGTTTTGTTTGTCCTGCAAATTAACTACATAATGTCATGATGGTTTAGATTGGCAAGGATTTTATGGGTGCCTTTATTCATTGACTCATTAAATAATTCATTCATCCATTTCCACAAATACTCATGGAGTATCTCCAGTGTGCTAAGTGCTGAGTTGGGTACTGGAGTTAAGGAGATGAAAAAGAACAGCATGAGCATTGACATTACTTGAGTCCTTCAAGGTCCTCAGTTCACAGCAAGGTTAACTGAAGCCCAGAACACTTAATTGACTTTCTTAAGGTTCACAGTTAGTTAATGACCAAGCCAGGACTAACATCTCAGGCTCTAAACTACCACCCTGCTTGGCACTTACCATAAGTATGATGCTTTTTAATTTTTTCCCATTAATTCACATAAACATGGTGTACTACGATGAGCATCATATATTTGTGTCAACACTTAAATATATATCTAAGTTGAACAACAGATGCCAAAGAAAACTCAGGTGGGTTTAGATGCAGGTAGTGTACATCACAGCCCAAGAAAAACTCTTCGCTTTAGAGGAAGACTATCTTTGTCTAGATTTGTATCTTTAATTTTGCGTACATTTGTATCTTCATTCTGTGAATCTGTCCATAAATAACCCTCTCTCTCTTTCCTCTAAAGTGTACCTTGTACTACATTTTCTGTGTCACAAGCAGGTATGTGAGGAGGAAAACAAATGGCACTTTTACTCATGTTACAACTATGGGATATTTGTTGTCCTCTGACAAAAGCTAAATACATATTCATGGAATCCTACAAATGTAGTGGAAATTCCCTCTCTGCCTCTAGGCTGCCTTCGGCTAGGTCACACGAGGCAGTTAGGGATATATATTGGTTCTTATATGTCTATTGGGAGAAATCCATTTCTGGAAGTTGGGCTGGGAAACAGTTTAGGTTGTGGCTTATGTATATTTATAGAGCTTACATTTACTCTCTTGCTGTTTCCCCTGTGTGAATTGTTGTATGGGTTCATTTTGACAGTATTGGATGAGGCACAGCATTTTAACCTCTTTTCTCTTGTAATTATATAAACATGTACACTGTACATGGTGACCTGGGAATGCTGATCAGAACATCTGTTATGATAAACGGAACAGTGAATGAGAGTTGATTTTTGCATTGTAAAGTACTAAAAGTCACTCTTCTGATCTGTGGCTTTATGCAAATCAGAGTGTTTGAAAATGTTGCTGAAACCTGTCATTCTTAAACTTACCAGAGTTAGAAAGAGAGCTTGTTTTTTATTGTTCTGGCATGGGTGCTGCCCAGCTAGGGAGTTATCGGTCTTTCTTGGAAACAACTAAGTTAACTTTTATAGCAATTTGGGTAGCAGTTTAAGTACTCTAGATCCCGCAGGAAAGCCCCAGTATAGAATGTAACCAATATTGTCAGGATAAGATCAGGACATCAGCAAAGGTTCTTCAGTATGCAGTCAGCATCAACTCCATATGTCCTTGGTAGATTTTGGGCTAAGAAGCCAAGAGCCATGGAGTAAGAATTGATAAAATGAATAATACTTACCATCCTTCTCCCAAAATTAATGATTAGTTGCATACCTAGATCCAGGAGCAGATGATGACCTCACCTTGCATGAGAATCTCTGCCCATTCTTCTGATTTCTTGCAAACCCTCTTCACTGCAGCATGATAGCCAATCTCAGGAGAAATAGCAGTGACCTTTCCTGTTATTAGCTTGGGTGTAAGTAGAAGACATTTTTACATACTATTTTAAAATTACTTTTCATGTATTGATTTTTAAATATATATATTATATATTATATAAGTATAAATATATAATATATATATTTCACTCAACTTATAGTTGGTTTCTAATTTAAACAGCAACAATTTTGATTTTGAGTTGCTTAGCACATCTGAAACTTGGGAGAAAATTATAACCAAGTTACTCACATTTCAACGAATATTGAGAAGTGGTGTTCTGGGAGGAGATGCTAAATTGACATCTCTGCCTGATCTGAATTGCTTCTCTCAAACTAGGTAATTTTTTTGTTCAGCTTTCAAGATCATTATTCCATAAAGGTAAAGTGATTCATTTCTTTCTTTCTTTTTTAATTGAAGTATAACTGACATACAATATTCTATTAGTTTCAAGTGTACATCATAGTGATTCAGTATTTTTTAACATGTGTACAGTGATCCTCATGATGTCTAGTTATCTGTCACCATACAAAGTTATCACTATATTATTGACTGTATTCCCTATGCTATACATTACATCCCATGACTTATTTTTTCTATAACTTTAAGTGTATACTTCTTACTTCACCAGTCTACCCGTCCCCCAACCCTCTCCCTCCTCTGATAACCAGAACTTGGTTTCGTTTATCTATGAGTCTTTCTGTTTTGCTTTATTTTCTCATCTGTTTCATTTCTTAGATTCCACATGTAAGTGAAATCATATGGTATTTACCTTTTTTTTTCATCTGACTTGTTTCATTAGCATAATATCCTCTAAATCTATCCATATTGTCACAAATAGCAGTATTTCATTCTTTTTTATGGCTGTGCAATATCCCATTGTGTGTGTATATAGATACCACACAACAATATGCCACATCTCCTATATTCATCTATCACTGGACATATAGGTTGCTTCCAATGTCTGATTATTATAAATAATGCTGCAGTGAACATAGGGGTGCATCCATCTCTTCTAATTGTTTTCATTTTCTTCGGGTCGGTATGTAAAAATGTATCATATGATGGTTCTATGTTTAAGTTTTTGAGGAATCTCCATATTGTTTTCCATAGAGGCCACACCAATTTACGTTCCCACCAAAAGTGCAAGGGGGTTCCCTTTTCTCTACATCCTTATCCTAAAATTTGTATGGAGCCATAAAAGATTCCAAATAGCCAAAGCAATATTGAGAAAGAAGAACAAAGATAGAGGTATCATGCTTCCTGATTTCAAACTATAGTACAAAGATGGAGTAATCAAAACAGTATGGTACTGGCATGTAAACAGATATATAGATCACTAGAATAAGAATAGAGAGTCCAGAAATAAACCCACACACATATGGTCAAATAATGTATAACAAAGGAGACAAGAATATACAATAAGGAATAGATAATCTCTTCAATAAGTGATTTTGGGAAAACTGAACAGCTACATGCAAAAGAATGAAACTAGAAAACTATCTTACACCATATACAAAAATAAATTCAAAATGGATTAAACACCTGAATGTGAGGACTCAAACTGTAAAGCTCCTAGAAAACAACATGGACAGCTCCCTAACAGTACTTTTAGCAGTATTTTTTTTGGACCAGTCTCCTGGTGGCAAGGTAACAAAAGCTAAAATAAACAAATGGGATTATCCCAAATTAAAGTGGTTAATTTCTATAGTGATGAGCCAAATTTGCTGAATCTATATTTGGATATTTCCCTAAGATTGGAAATATTCTGCCTTTTTGCTTAGGTTCTGTCTTACACTAAGAATCTAAAATGGTATAATGTTCTGTCTCAAATTACTCCATTATCAAATGTTGTTTTCTGCTTGTAAAGGTATCTCATATGTATAAAATTCTTTTTACTCCAGGATGTTTAGAAAATAGTAATTATCTGGAACGCCTGGGTGGCTCAGTTGGTTAAGTGGCTGCCTTCGGCTCAGGCCATGATCCCAGCGTCCTGGGATCGAGTCCCATATCGGGCTCCTTGCTTGGCAGGGAGCCTGCTTCTCCCTCTGCCTCTGCCTGTGCTCGCTCTCTCTCTCTCTCTGACAAATAAATAAAATCTTAAAAAATAATAATAATAATAAAAAAGAAAATAGTAATTATCTATAATTCAGTTATTCATAGCTGTCCTCCATTAATACTTCAATGTCTATCATTTCTGACATATTTCTATATATGTATATTTATTTTATATTTATATATCTATAAATAAATATTTAGACATAACTAAAATGAAATAGCTAAGTTTTATTGAAATAGCCTATTCTAAGAATTTTAATTTATTCTTTCTTTTAACCTTCACAACAATCCTGTGAAGTTGGTACTTAGTAACACAAATAACAATCCAATAGGAAACTGAGGTATAAAATAAATTAAGTGATTTCTTTAAGGCTGCTCAGCATAAATGCTGAAGTAGACTATGAGCTCAAGCAGGCCAACTTCAGAGATCTTCCTCTCCTTTTTTTTTAAGTATTTATTTTAATTCCAGTTAGTCAAGATACAGTGTTATATTAGTTTCAGGTGCATAATATAGTGATTCAACAACAGAGACCTTATTCTTTTTTTTTTTTTTAAAGATTTTATTTATTTATTTGACAGACAGAGATCACAAGTAGACAGAGAGGCAGGCAGAGAGAGAGGAGGAAGCAGGCCCTCCGCGGAGCAGAGAGCCCGATGCAGGGCTCGATCCCAGGGCCCTGGGACCACGACCCGAGCCGAAGGCAGAGGTCTTAACCCACCGAGCCACCCAGGTGCCCCAACAGAGACCTTATTCTTAACTGTGTGACCTGAGCCGAAGGCAGATGCTTAACCGACTGAGCTGCATGACGTCCCAAGATTTCATTCTTTCGAGGGATGAGTGGTATTCCATTGCATATATATACCACATCTTCTTTATCCATCCATCTGTCAATGGACATCTGGCCTCTTTCCATAGTTTGGCTATTTGGACATTCCTGCTATAAAGACTGGGGTGCAGGTGCCCCTTCAGATCACTACATTTGTATCTTTAGGGCAAATACCACATTAGTGCAGTTGCTGGGTCGTAGGGTAGCTCTATTTTCAACTCTTTGAAGAACCTCCATACTGTTTTCCAGAGTGACTGCACCAGCTTGCTTTCCCCCAGCAATGTAAGAGGTTCCCCTTTCTCTGCATCTTCACAGCAACCTGACTTGTTCCTGACTTGTTAATTTTAGCCTTTCTGATTGGTGTGAGATGGTATCTCATTGTGTTTTTGATTAGTTTTTCCCTGATGCTGAGTGATGTTGAGCATTTTTCCATGTGTCTGTTGACCATTTGTATGTCTTCTTTGGAGAAATTTCTATTCATGTCGTCTTCCCATTTCTCGATTGGATTATTAAACAAAAATATTTTTTTAGTGTTTTAAGAAACCTTGCGTGAAAAGGTGAAAATATACAGTTACTTTTTAAATTTCCCTTTATCTCCTTAGTTAAAACAAAATAATAAACACAAAAATACATGGCTCCAACAAATAGCCAAAAATTATTTTTTTAAAGAAACTTAGCAAAATAATTATGTAAGAGAGAATTAAAAGACTTTCTTGAAGTAATAGTCCATATAAGTAATGTAAATTCTATTATATATAATATCAAATTACATATTTAAACTGCTTTATGGATTACACTATTGCTATTAAATTGATTTTGGATTTTTTAAAACATCAATTTTCTAGCCATCTTTTTAATTACTTTTTCTGGATTAAAACTTAAAGTTTATTTAATGTCTCTAATATACCCTCCTAACATCTTTGTGTAGCTCTTTGCAAACTCAGAATGAATTTCCATCTATATTTTTATTGATTCAGCTCTGTAATATTTGGACACACGGTTTTTCAAGTCAATTTTTTTTGGAAATTAATGTTAGGGTGTTAGAGTGTTCCACATTTGCAGGAGATTGGCAATTAACCACATTTTAAATTCTGACATAATCAGTTATGCTCCCCAATTTACTTTGCAGTTCTCAAGCAGCCTTAGAATCATGAAAGTTTTCTGACTCTCTGATCTTCAAGATCATTTCACCCATTCCCTATATTTTGCAGAAGGAAAAAAACAAACAAACAAACAAACAGAGGTCCGGATTGCGAAGGGACTTGCTCATTCAATCACTTTTTGCCTTTTCTTTTTATTTAGCTGACCTATTTTTTAAAAAATCAATATAATTAAAGTGTGTGCTCTTGGCCTCAAATAGTTGGTGTTATTTGTACTGCTTATATGGTGATTATTCATGTGGCTGCCTTCCCTGTTATCTCAGTTTGATCTGTCCTATTTATATCTTGATATTATCCAAGCATCTGCCTTCCCAATCAGTATGCATTCCTTCTAGGTCTTAAATTGCTAACATTTAAGTACCCATTTCCCAATTTTCCTCGCAGTATGTAGTGCATCTGCTTTAAAAGTAATATTATTTGAATGTGTAACTCCGTAGTTCTCTCTATGATTTCAAGGGTCCGTTTGTAGAAGGAAAAATCAACACCTATTTTCTATCCACTGGCAAAAAAATGTGTTGGAAACAATAGGAGGTTTGTAAAGTTAAAAGCTTATTTATTTTTATAATAAGAAAGCACATTTATATGAATGAGCCCAGCCAATCTTTGTTTAGTGGGATACTATGACATTATTTCTTACAACTTGGTTTTGATTTCTAACAGATAGATATTCTTTATTTTAGACTGCATCAGCAGCTTCCTTTTTCCAAATGCCCAGCACAAGCTTGAGTTGAATGGAATATGATAGATGGAGGAGGAGGTATGAAAGAGTAGCTTTTGTACCTTTTATAATGAAGAATTACAGAGTGCTAGAACTTCAGAAAATTCCAGGACATTCTACAGACAAACTTTTCATTAGCCACATGTTTGTATAATATTTTGTTTACTTGAAATATTGACAGAGCTGCAAGTTTGTATGTCTGGATGAGACTTAGTAACATTAGAGTGAAGAACATTATTGTTACTAGAAAGAAATATGGCTCAAAAGACTGGAGTCAGTCTATTCATTAAATTAGAAATACTCTTTGCTTCATGGCTGAGAAGATTCAGAAGCAAGTGGGGAGGGTAGGAGGTGTCTCTTGGTATGTAGTAGAGATGGGTCACTACTTCTCTCCTTAGAAAATTCACACCTTATAGTATGTGCTTCCTACACTATCCTACTTTGAGGAGCTATGGCCTGCTAATTCGTTTTCTCATGGTGTGTCAGGCAACCAGGTCCATGTGGACATGCGATTTTCTGCCTGCATATACATAGGTCACTAGGATGGCATCCATCAAATTCACACAAAATCAGCTTTCGAATGTTATAGTCATACTTCATATTGATATAAAACTTTAAGAATCTTTTTCAAAATACTTACCCTTCAGAAAAGGGAAAGTGGCTGTGAAAAGAACAAGAGATGGAAAACAGAGTGGCAGTATCACTTAGCAGGAAGCAGTACAGTGTAGTCATTAAAAGATGAGGCCTGGATTATGGTCTCCTGGGTCCTAATCCAGCATCCATCACTTACTGACTGTGTAACTGTCCTAAGGCAAGATAGGGTGCTGAACAAGCTCCAAGACCTTGCTAAAGCAGAACACAATAGACTCAGTAAAGCAAGTTATTTGCCCTAAAAATTAATCTGCCTTAGAGACTATGGAGCATAAAGGAGGAAAGTAATTCTTAGACTCAACAATGTAGACAACTTAAATGTCAGAGTTATATTAAGAACTAAAATATAAAATATTATAACAATGGGAACTACATTAATTAAAGAAAATGTGATTCAATTACATTTTTGATGACTTTCTATTAATGCTTGTAAAATATTTATCACAATGCCTGATATACAGTGTGCTCTCAATAAATGTTGACTATTCGAAGCTTTCATTCTTCAGAGTGAGCTCAAATTTAAACATGTTTCATATTGACTTAACTTTCTTAAGCTTCAGAGTGTAGGAGTATACATTATGATGTTTGGAAGTGATCTGGAACCAAGGCAATTCAAATCAGAGACACAATTTAGTCAGGTGGGGTAAGGGGCAATGAGGAATGTCTTCCCAGAGAAAGTGACTATGCCAAAGGCCCATGATACATTAGGAGAGAGAGAATGTTACAGATGTGTGTGTGTGTGTGTGTCTGTGTGTCTGTGTGTGTGTCTGTGTGTGTCTGTGGTAGGAGCTAGGTTCCTGGGCAGAGGAACATCACTTAGAAGGAATGGTGGCATTTGATTTTGGTTCACTCAGAGAAAGGTAGGTGGTTTAATATACTGGGAAAGTAGGAATGGTGAGAAAGGAGACTGGAGAAAGAGGCAGAAGATAGACTGTGAAGAACTTTATAAATGGCCCTAAGCTTAAAAATTAGGTAGTTATTGAAAGATCTTAAGAAATTAAATGACAAGTTGCATTTTAGAAATATTACTTCAGTTGCAGAAAAAAGCCAGAGTAGGGACAAGTCTGAAAAATCCACTTGAGATGCGTTACTACAGCATGGAAGACATACTTCCAAGTATTTGGATTTAGTCAAGCATGTGGAAAGGTTTACAGTAATGTTCCAGCAGAAATGGTGGAAACTAATGACCTGTTAGTTAGTTTAATAGTAGGAAAAGCCTCCAGTGGGGTATTCTTGGGATTAAGATCTGAGGTTTTGTCTTTAACTCTGTCTTGCTCATCATTTTTATCACTGACTTGGACTTGGAAACAAAACTGAATGTGACCATTCTAATAGCAAAGTAAAAAGAAACACATTTCTTATATCTCTGTAGTATTAGTAACTGGTCTCGATGCATTAGAATTTTGAATAAACTAATATTAATAAAGAGTTGATGATAAAATCAGAATCCAAATCGTCTTAATTAGAAAATTAGGCAACAATAAATAGATAATACTTATCAGAGACATAAATGAAAAATTAAAAAAATAGTACATTAGAAACAAACTTTTTTAACAATAAGCTTAAGAGGAATCAACATTATGATATTGTGTTCTAAAAAGAATCTATATTATATATACTACATGAGTTTAGGAAATTGACAACCCCATTGTACTTTGCTTTGCTTGGACCCACTTGGAATATGGTTAAAAAACGGACCCACAATAAGCTGTGCATATGAGAGAGAAGAAATGACTAGAAAAATGAAAGATCAGAATACTCATGTGATAAGCGAAAGATTTGAAACTTTTAACCTGGAAAAAAAAATACAGCAGAAAGATATAGGAAGATGCTATCTGTTTTCAAATTCTGGATCATGACCGTATGAAAGTTGGGCTTAAATTTATTCTAATCAGAGCAAATGATCAGAGGGATCAGGGAAACAGATGATGGATTAATATGTAGAAGAACTTGGTGCTTGAGTTTTCCTAGGAACTAAGAGAGACTCAGTGCTAGAGCTTTCCCAGGAAGTAAGAGAAACCTTCAAATGGCAGCAAATTAACCTTTCCGGGAGACCCATATGCAGTAGTAGAAGCAATCTAAGTATCCAAAGGATATGTAGACCAGGTGATTTATTGATTATGTCATTCTTAGACTCCTCTCTCTATTACACTTACAGTAATAGTACAATTTGACCATGCAGTATTTTTATAACTGCTTGCAGATTAATTTAATGGTCTTTTTGAGAAATCTGTTAAAAACATGCAGTGATAACAAAATGGTAAGTATAGGAGTTTTATTTCTTCTTCCTATTTTTTATTCCCCCTGCCCAAACTTTTATTATGAACTTTAAAAATACACAGAAAAGATCAGATGGTAACATATATGCTCATATACTTGCCACATTGATTAATTGTTAACATTTTTCCATCTTTGTTTTTAAGAAACTCTTCATCATGAATCTCCTAAGAATGAGAGTATTTTCTTATACAACCACTATAGCATCATTTTGCCTAAGGAGAAAAAGAAATAATTTCTTAATGCCATTTAATATCTAGGGCATTTTTAGAAATAGCCTTTCACATTTACAAATAAGCATGCTGATTTTATACTTTGGATAAGGACTTGTACAAAATTAAAGTGAAGAGAACATGTTTTGCGTTTATTTAGATAGAAAATAAGATTACTATAACAGTTGATGGGGAAAAAACTAGCATGTCTTCTGAGAGAATAACATTCATAGCATTGATTTCTTTATTAAATTAAACATCTATAAAATGATGATTTTTACCTACTTTAAGAAAGGACCTATTTGAACCATCTCAGGAATTACATGTGATGTTGGTTGGCACATCTGTCACAGGTTTATGAGTCATACAGTCCTCAGGAGTAGATTAAATAGATCTAAAAGAGAAAAGATTTGGAGAGGTTTCAGAAATTAGCTAATATAAAACTTTTTATTTCAAGTCTTGCTTTATATTGCTTTTATGAAATAGTAAAAGTGTCAGTTTTGGTGAGTTTTGTGTAAACAGAGGATTCCTTGCCATTTGTTCTTTCATATCTACAAAACAAGATAGGGCAAATAGACCTATGGAAAGGAAGGCTATTCTCATCTATTTCTTTTCTTCTTTCTTTATCAAGCCTATTATAGAGTGACGAGAGCTATTAACTTTTACAATAAGCTTAGATAAAGAACTGGAGGCATTTTATTGTTTGGTATAGGGGTTATGTGAGATATGGTGACTCTTTCTGAATTAAAACACACACAAAAAAACAAAACAACAAAACTAAACAAAAATAAAGCTGTGAGAATGATTATTGTAGCTGATTTTTTTTTAAATTTTCAAAAGCCAAAGTAAGTATAAGAAAGCAGTGGAGTGTTGCTTGTATCCAATAGAGACTAGGGAATTTGATGATAATGAGAAAGTAGGCTTTAGGTTCTTGAAAATGTGAAATTGGGCGAATCTTGGTACAAGTCTCAGGAAAGCCCATAATTATAAGTTACTAAAATGCTTCTTTAGGATCATATAGTTTTTCTGTGCTCTTTATTACTCTGGGATGTACTTTACCCACCAAACATGATTTTTGAACTCCTTAGGGTAGCGATTCTCTTTTCATGTACCACAGTCTTATGAAATGCTATGTACACTTCTAACACATCATAATAAAATTAATAAGTCTGGAAGCACTTTTTATAGAAGGTACGTAGTGGAAATGGGTATTATTTTTCTCAAGCTATGTAAAGAAAAAAGGATCTGTTCAAAATCAGGTGAACAATTATCCTTTTGTAGGTTTATGAACAGATAGACAAAATGCTTTACTTTCAATTTTTTATTAGAAATTTTTAAAGCCAAAGATATACTTTTAGGCAAAAAAAAATTAGCTGATTTCTTCCTTAGAGAATCAAATTTGTAGGCCCTTATTTTCTACTTCACAAAGAAAATAGATAAAATATGAAGTCTTTCAGTGTCCTGCCCATCTTCACATCAGCAGATCACAGATAATTGCCTCTTGCTTCAATGAATAAAGTGTCCTCTCCCCAGGTTTACCTACCATTTCCTTTGGATTTGATCTTCCCTTGCTCCCAAGCCACCTCGCTTCATCAGTAATACCTTCTTTTCTACCTGTTACCTTTCTCTTTTTATCGTTCTCTCCCCATCATATAAACTTGCTGTCTTTCTCATCATAAAAGAAAAATGCATAAACACCCAGAGATTTCATAGTGTCCTCCAGCTACTCTCCTGTTTTCTGCTACCTCTTAATAATAGTCTAGCTTCATTTTAAAACATATTTTATTCATTTTTTTAAAAAGTATAAAAACACAGATTCATTGTTAACAATTTCAAATTGTAAACAAGGGTAGTCTGGGTGGCTCAGTCGGTTAAGCATCTGACTCTTGATTTTGGCTGGGGTCATGATCTCAGGGTCATGATAAGGAGCCCCATATCTGGCTCTGGGCTGGGTGTAGATACTGCTTAGGATTCTCTCCCTCTCCCTCTGCCCTTCTTGCTCTCACAATCTCTCTCTCTTTCATAAATAAGTAAGCAAATAAATAAATACATACATAAAATGTACAAACAAGTGGAAAGAAGAAAATTAATCAAATGCCTGTCATCTGAAATAAACCATACTTAATACTTTATTATGCATGAGTATATATTATAACTGCTTATAAAGCATTTTTATCCTCGGATAACTTCTATCAAATATAAAAATGGCTAGATACATATTATTTAATTAATTAAATGTACCATAATTTGTGTCTACCATTGGATGGTTAGAGCATTTCTAATCATATTGTTCTTTATTTTTTTTAAAGATTTTATTTATTTATTTAATTTGACAGACAGAGATCACAAGTAGGCAGAGAGGCAGGCAGAGAAGGAGGGAAGCAGGCTCCCCACCGAGCAGAGAGCCCGATGCGGGGCTCCATCCCAGGACTCTGGGACCATGACCTGACCTGAAGGCAGAGGCTTAACCCACTGAGCCACCCAGGTGCCCCTCTAATCATATTATTCTTATGAACAAAGTGAACATCCTCACAGCTAAATGACCCACGTTTTTCTTCAGGTTACATCCTACAGGTAGAATTAGCAGATTTAAGTATATGATGTTTTTAAAGCCTGATAGATTTAAATAGAGGTTTTCAAGAAAGTTTATCAATTTCTTTTTCTTTTCAACTGTGCTTTTCTCACACAAATTTATTCTCTAAAAATTCTTTGTTTTAGTCTTTCTTATTTTTGAGCATTTTAATATGTTCAGTAGTTATTTGCATATTTTGCTTATAAATTATCTATTCATATTCTTTGCCAATTTTTCTGTTGCAGTGATCATATTTTTATTGTTAATGTTATTTATATATTGAAGATACTAACCTTTTAAAAAATTTTATTTATTTATTTGAGAGAGAGAGCAAGTACAAGCAGGGGGAGCTGCAGAGGGAGAGGGAGAAGCAGGTTTCCCACTGAACAGGGAGCCAGATGTGGGGCTCAATCCCAGGACCCTGGGATCAGCACTTGAGCTGAAGACAGATGCTTAATTGACTGAGCCACCCAGGCACCCCTCTCTTTTGTTTTTTAATGTTATGTTTATATTCTGTTAATATACTTTTGTATATCTTCTTATTTGCCTTTCTTTAATCATATTTATGTGTTCGATTGTGATTATTTTTCAAACACTCCAGTTACATTTAGCAATATTGACTTTATTTTTATTGCTTGTGCTATCAAACTTAGAAAAGCCTTAGCGCTTTTATGCAATTCTTTTTTAAGATTTTATTTATTTGACAGAGAGAGAGAACAAGCAGGGGAGTAGCACAGGGAGAGGGAAAAGCAGACTCCCTGATCAGCAGGGAGCCTGATGTGGGGCTCTATCCCAGGACCCAGGATCATGACCTGAGCTGAAGGCAGTTGCTTAACCAACTGAGCCACTCAGGCACCTCATGCAATTATTTTTTAAAATAAAATTTTATTGAAATATGATTCATATGTACCAAAGTGCATAAATTATAGAGTGGTTGAGCTTTAATAATACATATCCAAATACCGAGGTTAAAAAACAGAACATCAGCAGCACCTCAGAAGCACAACATGTACCCTCCTTACCCCACCACTAGTTTTTGAAAAATGATTTCAAATAGCAGTATTCTTTTTGTGTCTGACTTCTTTCACTCAATATTTTGTTTATGAGATTCATCTTGTGTTTTTGCATGTGGTTACCAAATACATACTGAAGCACAATTTTCAAGGTAGGTTGTACCAGCTTCTAGAGATACCAGCAATGCATGGGAGGTCTACTTGCTCCACATTTTCAACAACACTTGATACTACTTGTCTTTTTCATTGTGTCTGTATTTTTTTGAGTGTCTGTAAAATTGTTTTGAACTGTAATTTTAATTTTTATTGTCTAGAGTACTATGAAATTGAACTCCTTTTTGTCTGTTTACTGTCCCTTTGAATTTTTTAGGGGAGAGTGATTGTTCAAGTTTTCTACCCACATTTCTATTGATTTGACTGCTGTTTTCTTTTATGAATATTTTCAAGAGATGAATCTCTGTCTTACATACACACACACACAGATAGACACATCCTCGGAATTGTTTCTTGAACTTAGAAATTCTTAATTTTAATGTCTTATATATCATATTTCTACCTTATAGTTAATACTTTTTGTCTTCTTTTTTTTGCTAAGAAATCTTTTCCTAGCTTGTTTTTAACATTATTGTTTAACTTTCACATTCAGCCATGTGATTGAAATGATTTTTAATTGTGATTATTGAATTGTTCCAGACATATTTATTGAGAATACAATTCTTTTTCTTTGGCACTATAACATTATCACTTATATGTCAGTGACTATATAGGTGAAAGTTTGTTTATGGATTGTATGTACTGTTCTATTTATCTATTGGTCTTTTTTTTTTTTTAATAAAGAGAAAAAGAGCACAACTAGGGATGGAAAGGGTAGAGAGAGAAGGAGAGAGAGAATCTTAATCAGACTCCATGGTCACCTTGGAGTCTTAAATGGGGCTTGAACTCACCACCCTGAGATCACGACCTGAACCAAAATCAAGAATTGGACACAACTGACTGAACTACCCAGGTGCCCTTTTATACTAATGCCAAAATTGAGTAATTTATAGTTGAATTAATTATTACAATTCTTGAAATATGGTAGCATAATCCCTCCAGCCTTTGTTTCTCTTAAGATTGCTTTTATTATTTTAGGCCCTTTGCATTTCTGTATGTATTTTAGTCTGCTGTCATTTTGATTGGGATTATACCAAACTATAGAACAATTTGTGGAGAATTAACATCTTTAAAATCTTGAGTTCTTTATTTCATAAGTTTAGCATATCCCTGTTTAGTTCTTATTTTCTCTCAGTAATGTTTTATACTTTTCACCACAATATTTTGCACATCCTATGTTATATTTCAATGTATCTAACGTTTTTTGATGCTATTGAAATTGATACTTCATAATTTTTTCATTTTGCTTTGTTGTTGATATGTAGAAATATATTTTTGTACATTGATCTTATATCCAATAAAATCTTGCTAAATTCGTTCTTTTAATTCTAATAATTTATCTGTATTATTTTCTACATATACAATCATTTTATCCAAGAATAACCATAATTTTGTTTCTTCCTTTTCAAAACTTATTGTTTATTTATTTATTTTAGTTTAATTACTCATTGCACTAAAGAGTTTACTTACTCATAGCACTCATTGCAATGCTAAATAAAAGTGGTCATAGTGAGCACCCTTATTTCATTTCCAGTCTTAAGTGGAAAGATTTCAACATTATACAGTAAGTGTGATGGTTGATGTAGGTTGTTTATAGATACTCTGTATCTGCTTAGAAGTTCTCTTCTATCTCTAAATTGCTCAGAGCTTTTAATCGTGATTTGAAGCTGAAATTTATCAATAATACTGTCATAATTATCAAAAAGATCATTCCATTTTATCCATTTTCTCTTAATATTTTAAACTATAAAGAATTATTTTTAAATGTTAAGCACATCTTGAATTCCTAAAATAAACCCCACTTATTTTTTTTTCTTTTTAAATTTTTATTTGGATTTCAGTTAGTTAACATACAGTGTAGTTTCAGGTGTACAATATAGTGATTCAACACTTCCATACATCACCTGGTGCTCATCACAAGGGCGCTCCTTAATCTCACCTTTCCTCTCACCGCCTTCCCTCTGGTAACCATCAGTTTGTTCTCTATAGTTGAGTCTGTTTCTTGGTTTACCTCTCTCTCTTCTTTTCTTCTTTCACTTGTTTGTTTTGTTTCTTAAATTCCACATATGAATGACATGGTATGGTATTTGTCTTTCCTTGAATGACTTATTTCCCTTAGCATAATATTCTCTAGTTCTAGCCGTATCATTGCAAATGGCAAGATTCCATTCTTTTTTATGGTTAATATTCCATTGTATACATATACCACATCTTCTTTATCCATTCGTCAGTCAGTGGACACTTGGGCTGTTTCCATTATTTGGCTATTATATCTAATGCTGCCATGAACAAAAGGGTGCATGTAGCCCCTTGAATTAATGTTTTAGTATTCTTTTATATACACAATTTTGTATAAATTATACAATTGCTGGATCCTGGGGTAGTTCTGTTTTTAACTTTTAGAGGAACCTCCATACCCATTTGGTTTGATGTATTATTGTCTTTATATTTTGCTAGATTCAATTTGCTGTATTTAGGATTTTTGCATCTATATGTTCATGAAGAGTTGGTGTGCAACTTTTTTTTTAAGTTCTATCTTCTTATTCTTGATTAGACTCATTAAAATTTTAGAAATTTTAATAATATTTTAAAAAACCAAAGTTTGGCTTTGTATGTATGTTTCCTATTGCATTATTTTATCTACTATTTTATTTATTTCTGCTCTGATCTTTATTATTTTTTCTTCTATTTCCTTTGGATTTGATTTGTTCTTTTTTTTCCTAGATATTTGAGATGGCACTTAGATCATTGATTTTTAGTCTTCTATTTTTTAAATTTTAATTTTGATTTTTAGTCTTAAGTTTTCTTTTAAGCATGGACTTAGTTGTATTCTACAAGTTTTAAGTGCCAAATTTTCGGTTTTATTTTGTTCCCCAATTTGGTAATAACCATTATGATTTCATTCTTGACCCATGGATTTCTGAGGCACATGTTCTTTAATTTCTAAATTTTGGATTTCCAAGTTATCTTTCTGTTATTTATTTCTAGTTTAATATCACTATGATGAGGGAACATGCTCTGAATTCTTTCAGTCCTTTTAAATGTGTTGAGATTTAGTATATGGCCTAGCTTATGATCAATTTTGGTAAACATACACTTGAAAAAAAGTATTTTGTCATTTTGAGGTAGTGTGTTTCATCTTTGTTAATTAAGTGAAATATTTTTAGATCATCTAAATTTTAACTGATTTTTTTTTTTTTTTTTTTTTTGGTCTGCTTCTTCTGTGAGCTACTAAGACTGGTGTTTTATTACTGTTTCTCACCATGATCTGTATCTCCTTCTAGTCCTGTCAATATGATGGAGGTGGTTTTTTTTTTTTATTAGTGTATATAGAGTCTGAATTTTATTATTCTGGTGCATTGACTTCTTTATCATTATGATAGACATCCTTTATTCTCTTCAAGTCTACTTTATCTAACATTGGAATAGCTTCCCCAGGTTTTATTTGGTTAGTGTGGTTTTAGAACCAATCTTTACCCATCTCTTTTCTTATTTTTCACTATTACTCTTACAGGTAGCTTACAGTTTTGTGCCTTTTTATTCTGTTGGGTAATCTTAAACATTAAAATGTGAACCTATTTCATTCATCTTTGATGTAATTACTGATACATTTGTTATGGATCACTTATATCATCTTACTAATTCTTTTAGTGTTTTCTCTATTTTACTTATGTTTCTGATTCTTTTTGGACAAATAAAATATTTTTTTATTAAGTCATTTTTCTTCTTTTGAAATTTTTGATCATGTTATTTCATTACTTTAGTCTTTATCTTAGAAATTTAAATATGTATTGTTGCATTACTACAGTGTAAAATAATTACCTTTATCGTTCTCCCAACAATGTTAGAACATTAACATTCTTTAATTTTATTTATGATTTTCTCAACTTTTGTGTTGTTATTAGAATGTACTTTGATTTAAATTCATTACAAATATCATAAGATGTTACTGTTCTTGCTTGATTAGTTAAAATTTATTGATTTCACCCACATATTTACCCTTTCTTTATACTTCATACATTTAAGCAGTGTAGTGGTTCCCTCTGGGGTCATTTTTCCTCTACCTAAAGAACTCATTTGTTTAATATTTGTTTTAGGGGAGGTTTTTTCATGATAAATTCTCTCGATTTTGTTATTTTCATCGTTATGATTAAATGCCATTGGCAAATGATATTTGTGTCTCTTCTATATATAGAATGAAATTAAAATGTGACTCTATGTTCTAATAAGTAATTTTTATTTCTAATTACATTTATTAAAATTTCCAGAATAATAGTAAAAGTGGATATTGTAGACATTCTTATCTTTTTCCTGACATTACTGGGACTTTGTTTCTGTTTTACTCTTAAATATAATATTTCTATTAATATGTGATTTTTATCTTAGTAAAGCTTCCTTATGACTCCATTATTTTTTTTCTGAAAATATTTTCTTAATCAAGAATAATTAATGATATCTATCAGGTGTCTTTAAACCATCTAATATGGTGATGGTACTTTTTTCTTCTTTGATCAATTATTATGTTAGATGTTCCTAAACTTTCCAAAATTTTAAATAGAATTACAAAAGCTCTGTTTGTTTCCCACATAAATTTAAGGCACCCACCCAATATTTTTTGGAAAGTAATTCTTTGCTAAATTCTTTTACTGTACTGTCCATACTTGCCCTCCACAAATAGGAATAGTGGTCTTTCTTTTTCTTTCTTTCTTCCTTCCTTCCTTCCTTTGAGTTAACATGGCCAGAAGGTGTTATAGAAGATATTGTGCTTAGAAAGCTTACATTGATATTTTTGATTTTTATATACAAAATTTTCAATTCTGGCTTTGGGTCAATAAAAATTAATTATTTTATTTAATTAAGATAAAAATGGGTTATCTTGAGGAATTACAAAGATTTCCTTAAATATTCAAACCAGTAACAAATATGTAAACTTGAATTTGAATTATTTGTTTTCAAGAGAGATAAAGAATAGGAGTATTTTATCCCACTCTCATCAAAATTTATCATTTTTGTATCCTTCTTTTGTCTTTTGTATTTATATCACATAGAAACTATAATTTGAACTGAGGAAAGTGGAAGATTTAGTTTTTCATTTTATTTTGCCATTAAGAAACAACTTCAGGTTTGCATTTCTATAATTGAAACTTTATTTCTAACTAAATTTAAGAAGTACTTTATAATTGCTCAATTATTTTCCTGTTCCATATGTAGAATCTTACATTTCTAATTACATATTATTATTAAAGTCATTATGTCTCGCCTTTAGGAGGTTTTGTATATTTTACCTGAATAAAACTTTGAAGAAAAATACTAGTTTGTACTAGAATAAGCAAGGGCTTTGAAGTTTTTGAATGAACAGATTGTACTGTTGGCTCTATCACTTGATAGCTATATGATCTTTGGCCAAAAGAGTTCTTTCCTATAAAGTAATACTACTTGGGATTACTTGGAAGATTCAGTGAAGCCTTAGACACTTATGGAGTGCTTACTCTAGGGCAGCCACCAGTCTAATTAAATGCTTTGTTATAAGATAACATTTAATTTTTATAACAACTCTGTGCAGTCACATTCATTATCATCCTCTTTTTAGAAATGAAGAGATTTCGACTGAGGATTTAAGCAATGACCAATTTTACATGGATGGCAAATGGCAGACAAAGACTGTACACCCAGTTTGGCTTCAGAGTCTAGGCTCACACCACTGTTCTCCTCCATATATATGTAACATCTGACTTGGTTCTTGACACCATTTAGGCATGTAAATTATTATTGTTCTGCTTGGCCCAAGTCTCTAAAGACGTTAACTGTATTCAGAGAACTATTTCATAATAAGTTGATTGCTCTGGTAACTATACCATTAATTTAGTTGAAAGAAAATAAGAGAAATATTTCAAACTAATATGCGGTCAAATAACAAATTTTCTAATTCTTTCTGAATATGAATTTGTCTGAGTACTGTGGTATTTTGTTGACTCCTAATTCCTCATGTTTACAGGAATTATTACCATACCGTGGATTCTTGCTAACTTAGAATTGTTACCATACCATAACTTCTTACTACTTTAGAATAAGTAGTTTTTGGTTTATGTGTCAGAAGACTTTTGATGAGGTATGAATTGCAAACTGTGAAAATGGCTTATTCAAGGGAGTTTAGTTTGTGAATGACTGTACAGAGAGTATATGGAATGAAATTTGAAAGGGAGAAAGGTAAATGCTCTCTATTGTTAAACTAGTACTAGTTTCCCAAAGACAGAGGTTGGGCAGTGTCAAATATCAGATGCTCACACTTTCATTCCATTACCAAAGTAACAATAAAGAAGAGAGTCTGTTGGTGGCAAAGGTCCCATAGGTCACTCATAACTGAATAGAGAGAATATTAAGAAGCAGCAAGGCTGAGACAAGAATGAGGAAACTGGATTAAGACATATGGTGAAAGGTGACAGATGTAAAGGAAGTGTTTTTGAATTGTACTCTTTATTTTGTGGCCTAAATTATATGCTTCCTTATTATTTACTGATGAAGGGATTTGCACTGTTGGGGAGAGTTATCTTCCAGAAGTGTCCAAGTATCTTCTAAAAAAGACTTAGAGTAGAATAAATAGAGAAATGCTACTTTGCTGTCTTTTCTTGCAAGCTCATTCGTTAGAATTTGCAAGTGAATTTGTATTTTGGGCGTTTAGCACAGTAGGTGCCATAGAAATTTTGCTAAAGATCTCTGATTTGTCAGTTAATGGAGACAAATTTAATATTATTTTCCTGATGCTTAACTTCATAGTTTTATATCCGCATAGAGTATTTATTATTCTGGAACTGTGCAAAAGTTTGAGGGATAATGCTTGGTACTTAAGGCAAGATTTATATATACCTAGGCTGTAAAAGAAGGAATTATTGAAAGAAAAAAGCAAATTCATATTTAAATTATGGTAAATTATGATAACAATAAGCAAGGAAATTTTTATGATATAGATTTATCTAAAAGGGCATATCTCAAATATTCAAGTAAGCACAAATTCCATGTATTTAAGCAAATCACACACACAACCACACACACATAAATACATACATACATAAAAGTAAAGAAGACTTTTTACATTTTCTTTATCTTCTAAGAACTGTTTGATTATTCTTTCTTTTTTCCAGGTGGCATTTTTGAATATGTGGAATCTGGCCCAATGGGAGCTGAAGAGCTTGCATTCAGATTTGCTGTGAATACAATCAATAGAAATAGAACATTGTTACCCAATACCACCCTAACTTATGACACCCAAAAGATAAACCTCTATGACAGTTTTGAAGCATCCAAAAAAGGTAATTAACAAATATTTAGCATTATATTTTCTGAAATTCAAGTTTCCAGGTATTCTTGAGAGATTTCTTAATTCCAAGTGTAATTAATAAGTTATTAGGAATATTTTCATGCAAATATTTCTTTTTAAAATGCATGTAAATTTTATCAGGGACAGTAAGGTGATATGGTTACCTATTATAAAAAAAAAAGCTTATAACATGAAATACAATTAGGTCTATGATTGTTGTGAAATTGGTTTTTTTCCCCAATAATCTTGTTTTCTTAGTAAACTATTCCTATTTTTAAGAACCCACTAAATAAAATGATACATCAGTGGATTTTACCAAGTTTGGAATCCTTTCTTACATTTTTATTTCTTTTACCTGTCACTTCTACTACATTATTACTATTTACATTATTATTATTTACTGACTCCCTTGAAAGTTCTGAAGTTCCAAGTGACTTCATAATGTCAGCCCAATCTTAAAACTTCATTGGAAAATTTTCAAAAAACTTTCATTTATGTGTACTCCATGCCTATGTTTAAACTAGTGGATGTATCTTCTTATGACTGAAAATAAATGGAAAATCTTGTGAAAATTGAACTATAAGAAGATGTAATTAGAATATCTATAAATTTTGTTATTTTATTATGTTGTTAAACTGTGTTTTTAATGGTAAGAATAGAAAAATAACTTTGTGGATATGACTTTAACATTTATAAAGTAAGGAAGGTAATAGAGAACTATTATCAACACATTATTTTAACCAAACAACAATCTTGGTAGTAAACGTGTTTTGAGAGAGGTTTCCATAGTCTTACTTGTCTAAGTGGGTGATCTTTTCTTTGCATAGTTATCATTCTTTTGCATAGTTAGCATTAACTAGAACTAAATTTCATAATATAGATTTTTCTCAAAGGAGTGGACTTAAAAAGCATTTGCTCTAAATTCATATTTTTAAAACAACATTTACTTTTCTGTAATTCTAATATTGTTTTATTAGCTCTCTTACCTTGATGGAAATGTACATAATTATTTATAATTCTAACCTGGTCTAGATTTCTTCTAATTTCATTAATATTAATGGCAACTGATAGGTACAATATTCCGTGAGACGAAAGTACCAATTTTATCCCCCAGCTAACTAATGTTTATCAAAGCCTATATTCTGCCTTGCCCTTTGAATTCATATCTTTATGAATACAAATAAGTTTCCACATTTCAGAACCATGTCAGGGTGATGAAAGGTTTTAAAGGCTGGAAAAAAGGGTAAAGGTTATTGTGAAATACTACATTTGTCATCATAATTGCAAAATAAGTCATTAACTGCAAGACAAGTGCATTTGATTCGTGACATAGTTCATGATTATTTCTATTAGGAAGAAGAAGCTCTGTCTCAAATGAAATAATTTAGACCAAAGAATATGGAATATCAGTGAAGTATAAAAAATATTAATAGGTTTCTTAATGAGAGATTCAAAGGAGTAATGTAAAAATAACAGACTAGCATGTTCTCTTTAAACATTTTTTAAAGATTTTATTTATTTATTTGAGAGGGGGAGCATGCACAAACACTAGTTGGGGTAGGGTGGCCAGAAGAGGGAGAGGGAGAAACAGACTCCCTGCCGAGCACAGGGCTGACTTGGGACTTGATCTCAGAATCCTGGGATCAGGAACTGAGCTGAAGGCAGAGACTTAACTAACTGAACCAACCAAGTGCCCAGAAACTAGCATGTTCTAGCAACAAATGGGTTACTGTCTTAGGAATTATGAGGTGTTAAACTCATTTGGTTTACAAAATATTAAAAGGGCTTTACAAATTTTGTTACCCACTAAAATTCATTGAAGTTGATATTCATTCACTCCCCTTCCTTCTTAAATTCTAAAATACCCTTCCCCTTTCCCTCTTTTGACATTATTTGTAAAATTATTTGAACACTGAGCTGCAGATGTCTGGAAGAATTTCCCTTCTAACAAACATAATGTTTGAAGTTCAACAAAATATGGAAATTATCTAAATGTAGATGTTATTTATAAGGAAAACAAAATCTTTCTTCAGGACAAACCTTCAAGCTTATGATAATAATGCGGTAACGGCAAGCTGGCCTCTCTCCTCATTATTGACCGACTTCTATCTCCTCTTCAGCCTGCGATCAGCTGTCTCTTGGGGTAGCTGCCATCTTCGGGCCTTCACACAGCTCTTCAGCAAATGCTGTGCAGTCTATCTGCAACGCTCTGGGAGTTCCCCACATACAGACCCGCTGGAAACACCAGGTGTCGGACAACAAAGATTCCTTCTATGTCAGTCTTTACCCAGACTTCTCTTCACTCAGCCGTGCCATTTTGGATTTGGTGCAGTTCTTCAAGTGGAAAACTGTCACAGTCGTGTATGATGACAGCACTGGTAAGAAAAATCAGTAGCCTTCAGGGCTATGCTTTAAGTATGTGCAATGTTCTGAAACTTATTCAAGATTCTTAATATGTTCTTCTTTGGTGTTTTAATAAGGTAAGGGATGGAAAGACATTTGGAATCAAACATCAACATGAATTTCACACATCCAAAGAACAGCTAAATCCCATACTTTCTCTGTATTTGTGAGATAAGCACTTTTCTTTCCTGTGAAGGATCAGTTAGCATGAACTATATGTTGGATGAAGGATAGAGAGAGTATAAAATATAATATTGAAATTTTATTCAAAGAATTCTTCTGCTAGATTCAGGATAGTTTCCTACAGTAAAGTCTTATAATTGACTGTTAGTGAAACTAATCAAGAAATTCAGGATTTTGTCTTAACATTTTCTTTGGCCATTTATGTGCCAAAAATGTGTATGATAAATAATAACTTTCTTTTTTAATTTTTATTTATTTGACAGAGAGAGAGATCACAAGTAGGCAAAGAGGCAGGCAGAGAGAGAGGGAGAAGCAGGCTCCCTGATGAGCAGAGAGCCCGATGCGGGGCTCGATCCCAGGACCCTGAGATCATGACCTGAGCCAAAAGCAGAGGCTTAACCCACTGAGCCACCCAGGCACCCCAATAAATAATAACTTTTATATCTTTATAGCATGTTTCAAGTTTAAGAAAAGTATTTTTTGTTTGTTTCAAATTTGAAACAATGTAATACTCATTGAAATACTCAGAGTTTTTAGAACTATGTGTAGACATAGTTTAGGAATTTGGAAAATAGAGTTTTCTAGGTGATATTTATTACAGTGTCTTTGATGAATATTTTATGAGTGTTTGCTGGCTGGAGGTTGTTTGCACTTTCTTGTTCTAATGTATGTTATTATTTTTACATATGAATCGTTCTGAAGTAGCAATTAAAAACAAGTATTATAGATAAAGATATGAAAGTAAAACATGGAAAATAAATGTATTTTATTTTCCTTGGCAGCTATACTGGTAGAAGTTCATATATTGCTTATTTTATAGTGACAGGAATTTTGCATTAAGATGTTTATCAGTGGTCCAAATAGTGCTCTTAAGTAGGATGTGATTATAATATTTTATTCTAAGACATTTAACTATACCTTCATGTTTACATAAAAATTGAAATTCATTTGAATTAAATTCTCCCAAAGTAATCTAGTAGCACACTTTGTTCATGCGTGCAAGATTTAGAACTATGTGCAGGACTAAGTCCCTTTCCCCTTAAAATTGACCAACTTGACAGATAGGAATTCTCCCAGGAAGACAGCAGAAGAGAGAATTATAGGGTTGAGAAAACAATGAATATAACTTGAAAAACATTTTCATTAGGGTAAGAAAGAGTGAGTCTCAATACACATTTATAGAGTAATTTCACTTTTCTGATTTTAAAAAGTGAAATGTTCATGAATAATTTTAACTTAGAAAAATAAATAAAAGCCCTTCAAAAAATAACTTAGTAAGTATATTTGATGTTTCTTTTAACTAAAATTAGACTTACTAAGTTTGTTGTATGATGTTTTACTCCCAAATCATTACTTTTCTGTCATTGATAAATTTCTTTATGTCAAGTTATCAATAGTAGATTCCATGTGAATGGTTTTTCTGGGGTGTTATAATGTGATGGTCCAGGGAAACCTCAGTTACAAATTGGTCCATAACTCTTTATGAATGGTCATACACGGAACTATATAAATATGAATACATACACATTGTGAATCTGTGAGTTATTTACTTTTCTGTTTCCTCTGATTTAATTCAGGTGAATGCTGTCCAAACATCACATATCTTCATATATACATGTATACACACATGATATATACACACATATATGAGCGCATATAGGTATATGTTGTACATGTGATATTTGTATTTATTTCTTATTATCTTAAAACTCCTCATGGTAGAAAGGATATTGGCAAATGTTCAAAATGTTTATGGATAGTACACCTTCTTCACTATTCTGTGTTTGTGTGTGTGTGTGTGTGTGTGTATTGTGACATTTTTATTTCACGTATGTAGCTCTTGAGTGATTGACTAAAAAGATAATGGGATTTGTGACCAAGATCAAATCACAATTTGGTAAAGCAAAGCTTCATATGTAATTGATCTTTTGCTTTAAATAATATTCTAAACATTTATATCATGGAAGCAAATTTAAATAGAGAAATAAATGTAATTAGTTAATTCAATATATGCACTTTTAATGGAAACTTGACCTCAAAGTAAATTTATTAAAATAGTTTGAGACTATTTAAAAGAAAATTTGCTGCACTCTTCACCTTGAAAGTGACATAAATACTTGGAGATTCTAAAACCTGATTACTTAAATATTAATACTAAGAGTCACTACAAAATTATCCATAGAGTAGGTGTACCTTAAAAGTACTCTGAGGAGAATAAAAGTTTATAATTGCTCTATTTCATGCAATATTTAATTTAAAATATATTGGTAAGGAATCTACTATTTACCAGGGACCAGTGCAGGTGTGTTTATTCCAATAGAGCAAATTTCTGGCCCTGGCTGAGCTTCTAGTTCCTAGTTAGGGATATGTGATTGTCCATGTTTTTACTACATTTGTAGTGAGTTAATGGCATCTGCAACTGGCCACTGGTAGTACCTTTAAATTTATTTTTTTTTATTTTTTAAAAAAGATTTTATTTATTTATTTGAGAGAGAGTGAGTAAGCAAGAGAGAGCACAAACTAGGGGAGGGGCAGAGGGAGAGGGAGGAGTAGCCCCTTGCCCCACACCCCTGCTAAGCAGGGAGCCCAAATGCAGGGACTCTATCCCAGGACCCTGTGATCAGGACCTGAGCTGCAGGCAGACCCTTAATCAACCGAGCCACCCAGGAGCCCTGGTCCCTTTTAATTTAACACACTTTTGAGAATGTGGCTGTTCTTGATATTTTTATAAGATAGAACTGACCCTAAGATTCCCTTTGAAATGTATTCATAAGTATTTGGAAGTAGACTTTTTTTTTTCTTTTCAGCTATTTTTAAAAGTCTTAAGGTGGAATTTTAATGAGAGAATTCAACAGAGAGGATTTGTAAACTTCCCAAGTGAACAAGATGCCTATTTGATCATGTGGGAAGAAATCTGATTATAGCAATAATTATGAACTGAAATGGGGAAAAATCCACCTCATACTTAGCAAGATAAACATTATTGACTCCATTATGGACTTATGTATCTGCTGTTTACTTCAGGACACACTGTGCCATTTTATTTACATTTCTTTTTTCCCTTTCCAGATTTATATATTATGTATGCTATCCCTCCCATTTATATTCATTTCTGTTTTGTTGTGTTGTCCAGTTTGATACATGATAATTATACTTTCATCCAGCCTTTGTTCCCACCCCCAAAACAGATGGGATGATAGATGAAATATAGTGCTGGAGTAGGAGAAATTCTTAGAATGATGTTAACAGGAGCTGTTTATTTTTTATGATAATTAGCATTTGTTGTTGTCGTGGATGAATGCTTTTAAACACCCTGAAAGTCTGTTATAGCTCTGAATGATGTCCAAAAATGATGGAAAAGAATTGGCTTCAGAAACAAAGCTGTGTTTCTGTCAGTCATTTTGGAACATATGATTCACTTTAAATATAAACTAAAAATAAGTTGGATAGCTGTCAGCTCGTAAGCAATTCCAGGATAAGTTCTGAATATTTGCTTTAAAATCCCTGTGTTTCTTCTTTGTTTATAAACCAGCAGTCCATTAACAAAGAACTCTGGACTGGTAAACAGAAGCCTGGAATTCTATTCCCAATTTTGCTACTAAACACTGGTACAACTTTGGAAATGAGGAGATGAGAATAAAATAACTACAGAAAAGAGCTATAAGGCACTAGGCATTGTGATAGTTGCTATTATATAAACTATTTCACTTCGTCATCAAAACAGTTCTATGAGTCCCAAAGGAAATAGGTTATTATCACACCATTCCTACTTCCTTCAGTGACTGGCTTTTCTGCCCACCAACAGCTGAAGACAGAAATGTGAACATCTCCCTTCATTTTTCCCTTTCTCCTCTCCCCTCAATCAGGCTATAACAGTTGTCAATGCTACACCTGTATGATCTCTCAAATCTTTTTTTTTTCCATCCTCTCTGGTACTTCTCAGGTCAAGAGCACCATTATCTCTCACCTGGATTATTATTAACAGCTTTCTAACGGACCTCCTACTTCAAGTCTGTATCCACTTGTGACCAGTGTGGACTGGTCTCCACACTGCAGTTAGAGTATTTTTTTTTAAATGCAATTGTGATCCATTCTCCTTATTAATAGCTTCTCATTGCTGGAAGGATAAAGTCAAAACTTTTTAAAGAGCCTTCTAAGACCTGACATGATCTAGTTCCTGTAGCTTTCTAGTGACCTTTGAGTCTGAATTCCTCACTTACGTCTTTTCAGATGAACCATTAAACTTCCTTCAAGTTGCCCAATATCCTATTTCTGTTCACCTAGAAATTTCTCATTCTGGCCTCGACTCCTCCCATCCACTAAATTCATAGACATGTGCTCATGCACATTTACACATACATGCTCACACATACCATCTGGCTTAGTTGTCACAAAGAAAGTTTACCCCAGAGCATCCCAGCACCTGGTACTACCCCTGATCCTCACCCATGAGAACATTCATCACATTATGAATGAGTTTTCTTGGCTATATTTTACACTGGATCAGATACACACCTGAGCAGAATGAGCCCTAAGGCTATGAGCTATTCCGTCATCAGCACCCGGGTATTACCTGACTCATAGATCTACCTTAAAAACTTCCACCTCTGCCATATCTGCACGTCTATAGCAATACCTATCATGTTTGCACGATATGATCCTGCTTCCCAAACCACCATTGAGCATGTCAATGAGATGGGCATATACACATTCAGTTTTCTTCCTATGAACTTGAAAAAGAACATAGAGACAGGGACATCTGGTAGACAAGTCTATCATGGTTACTATGGTCTTTGATGTCAAAACATTCTGTATTGAAATCTGGACTCTGTTGTATACTTTTCAGCAAGTTACTTGATTTTAAAAGTCTGAGTTGATGCATTTGTTAAGTAAAGATCATACATACTTTAGAGGACTATTGTCCTGCCTCATAGAGCCCACATAATAGTAGCTTAAAACTCACAATAATGCAAATTTCATGGCTTTGTGCTATTTATGACTTACTGTACTCTAGGAAAAAGGAATTATTAATCCCACTTTTTTTTAACATAAGAAAATTAAGATACAGAGAATTGGGATAATTTGCCCAAGGTTACACAGCAAGTAAATGGTAGATCTGGGTTTTGACCCCAGGCATCAACTTCAGAACATACTCTGTTTAATTAAATACTGTTATATAATGTTAGTTGGTCTAGTTTGGTTCATTTTGTTGTCATTATTTTAAGCAAAGGAATGACACAGAGCTATTTTTGGTAAAGGCTTTCTGCCTTTTGTGTGGAGAACATATCAGGGCTATTGGGATATGGTAGGGAACAAGGCAAGACCAGAAACAAGAGAATTTCTAAATTAATCAGGTTGAAAAAAAGATGACAATCTCACTTAAGAAAGAAGTTTTTGGTGGAATGCTATTGAGATAGAGAATTCTAGGAAATTATAGAAGATACAAATTGTAGGGTTTAGTAAGTAAATAAAAAGAGGAGGGAGTGATGGAGAGAGAAATAATGACCATTATGTTTCTGGTCTGGGCTATTAATCATTGGCATATTACCTAAGAGGAGAAAACAAGAAAAAGAGATTTCAGAGAGGGGAGAGTATATTTGGTTCTTAACACATTAGCTTGAAGTGACTTTAAAATATTCCCTTGGAATCATCCAGTGGTGTTGAAGTTATCATAAATGCATTTTGGGAAACAGGAATTTTCAAATGGGCATTATAGGAGTGCCTTGGTGGCTCAGTTGGTTAAGCATTCAACTCTTGATTTCAGCTCAGGTCTTGATCTGGGGGTCTTGAGATCAAGCCTGGCATCTGACTCTGTGCTTAACAGGGAGTAAATGCTTGAGATTCTCTCTCTGTTTCTGCCCCTCCCTGCCCCTGTCTAAAATAAATAAATAAATCTTCTAAAATATGGGCATAGGGGTGCTTGGGTGGCTCAGTTTGTTAAGTGTCTGCCTTTGGCTCAGGTCATGATCCCAGAGTCCTGGGATGAAGCCCTGCATCACGCTCCTTACTAGGTGAGGAGCCTGCTTCTTCCTCTGCCTGCTGTTCCCCCAGCTTGTGTTCTCTCTCTCTTTCTCTCCGTCAAGTAAATAAATAAAATCTTTAAAAAATTATATGAATAAATAAAATTTTTTTTAAATGAGCATATGGTACTTTCATTGCCATTTGTTCTGCTCTTCATTTGTAATTCTTTGTGGTATGAGGAAATTTTAAAAAATTGCCAAAAAACAAGGTCATGGTACAAGAAAATTCAGTTATTTTAGTGAGTAGGCAATCATGGAAATCAATATAGACTTTTCTTTTAAAGTGTCTTAATTTTTTAAAGATTTTTTATTTATATGAGAGAGAGAGAGAGAGAATGTGTGCACATGAGGGGAGAAGGGGAGAGGGAGAGAGAGAAGCAGGCTCTCTCCTGAGCAGGAAGACTGATGTGGGGCTCGATCCGAGGACCCTGGGATCATGACCCAAGCCAAAGGCAGATGCTTAACTGATTGAACCATCCAGATGCCCCGAAATCAGTCAGTTTTTTAAGGGATTGTAATATTTAACAGGCTGATCTTTGAGTAATTTCTATGATATGAATATAGAAAAGGTCTATATATTAAAGAAAAGCAGAAATGCTTTCTTCACAAACTTTATTAACTTGGGTGAAGTATATGTATAGATTACATTCCACACACATCTGTCTGTGCTTTTGGAGTTAGTTTAATAAATGCAAAATTAAGTAATAGTAATTTTTTTATCTTGGACCTGGGTTTAAATAGGATAAAATAAAATAATTTAAGAAGATAAGTTAATATGAAAATATATATTCCTGGAAGACACTAATTTTCAATACTATGGCAATTTTTTTTAAAGATTTTATTCATTTATTTGACAGACAGCGATCACAAGTAGGCAGAGAGGCAGGCAGAAAAAGAGGAGGAAGCAGGCTCCCCCGAGCAGAGAGCCCGAGGCGGGGCTCGATCCCAGGACCCTGGGATCATGACCTGAGCCGAAGGCAGAGGCTTTAACCCACTGAGCCACCCAGGTACCCCTGGCAATTTTTGTATTATAAAATTTATAACCAAATAATTTCAATTTTATTTCAGGAAGTAGGGTAATTTGGATCTAAGATGATTATATGTTGTACAATCTAAGTACAAAGCTCCAAGTTCTTTAATTCCAAGAGCACAAACAATAAGCAATTATGAGTTAAGCCTAATTATTTGGATATAGTTGATTACATAGCTTGGTATATTAGTGTTTCTACAAAGTTGGTTTTGCTTGAACATAGTTTCTTTATTCCTATTTAAGCTAGCATAAAAGCTATTTGACTATTATTACTTGGGCTCTGATTACATGACAGTGAATATTTTTGAACATATTCAAAGAACTAATTTTTCTTCAGTTTTAAAATCTTTAAAATTTATGCCAATCCTAAAACATGAAAATAAAATTTCTAATCCACAACAAGCACACAAGTCATATTCCTGCGTATCTGCAGGTCTAACAAAATAGAAGGGACAGGTCTTATACCAGACCCAGTGATCAGCAGAATTTGTTTTCATTGGAAGAGAAGAAAATAATAAAGTGAGAATAATTCCCTGGTGACAGTCAGACACTGCCAGTTTTCCTAAATTTAAATCTGGAACATGATGAATTTGGCATGAGCCTCTTGGTAGTTACTTTTCCCCTAGCCTTTTCCTGCTGTTTGTCTCCTTCTCTATGCAGGATAGAGAGAAGGGGAGGGCTTGTATTCCCTCTCCGATGCCCTTGGCAATTCTGACTACTCTGTCTTCAAGAGAAAAAATAAACTCTCCTACTTTGGTCTCTGTGCTATCACTCTCTCCTTGTTACCTCCTTCCTTTCAGCCATTTATTCCATTTTTATATTCATAAAATGGTAATGAAAAAACTGATATTTAAAACTGATCCTTAAAAACTGATATTCAAGTTTTTTTAGTCTTGTTCTCTGCTCATTTCATTTCCCCAAAAGATTTTCCTCTGTCCCATACCTACCTCTGCCTCTATTTCTATAGATAATGGATCTACACCTTTAGTTGTTTCTACCATGTTCCATACTCATAGATCTAGCCCCAACTGATCATCTTTATTTGGATGTCTTAGAGGCACATCGAATCCAACATGAAAAAAACAGACTCATTGTCTTTATTCTGAACTTTCTTTGTCTCCTGGTTTTTCCCTATTTCTTGGGTTTCCCAGCCATACCCACAGTGATCAGGCTAGATTCTTGTCTTTCTGTCATCCCTCATTTTCAATAGACCACTTAAACATTCTCATTTTTTAAAAGATTTTATTTATTTATTTGACAGACAGAGATCACAAGCAGGCAGAGAAGCAGGCAGAGGGAGAGGAAGAAGCAGGCCCCCACCGAGCAGAAAGCCCCATGCTGGGCTCCATCCCAGGACCCTGGGACTATGACCCGAGCTGAAGGCAGAGGCCCCAACCCACTGAGCCACCCAGGCACCCCTAAACGTTCTCATTTTTATCTTGCAATTCCCAAATTTGGCTCTATTCTCTATTCCCACCCCTGTCTTAGTTAACACAACTGCATACAGCCTTGACCATGTTCCACCTGGTACCCTATTTAAGTTCATCTATCTGATGCAGACAAAATGGTCTTTTTTTGCAATGACAATCTGGTGATGTCATTCCCAGTCTTAACACTGTCTGGTGACTCCTCCATTCTTGGAAGAATGAGTTCTAATTTCTCAGCATGACACATGCAGCCCCTGTCACTGTCATTCTCATGCCTCTTTGATTTTGCTTTCCTGGTATTTCTTCTCTCAATACTTACGCCACAGCCTTCCTTGATTAATTTAATTCCCCCTTACCAATCATGTTCTGCTCTTTCAAGTCTCTTTGCTGTGCACAAACTGTTCTCTTTACTTGATATGCCCTTCCCATTTGGTGATCTATTCCCTACCTTCAGGATGCACCTTAAAATATTCTTACAAAGTATAAATGTGAAGTAACCTTCCCTGACTCTTACCCATGTGAGTTGATAATTCTGTTCTTTGTATGATGCAAGACTTTGGTTGATAAAATAATTCATCATTAATTCTGTAGTAAGTCTTATTTTCAGCATATTCATGTCACCCATTTAGCAGGAATGATGCTTTCCTTGGCATGAGAATGTGAACTATTTTATAATTAATTCATCTATTTATTTTTCTCTTTTTGTTTTAAGTTTATTCCTTTATTTAGTTTACAAAAACTAATCAAATATTTATCATGTGTTGTCATTGTTCTAGATACTGGAGATACAAGAGTGAACAAAATAGATAAAAATTCTTTGACTTGTGGAGCTTGTATTCTGGTAAAGGGTGATAAACAATAACAAAATAAATATGTATATTACATTATGTCAAATCTGGTAGGTGCTATGGAGAGAAATAAAGCAAGGAAATATATAGGGAGTGCAAGGGAGTGAGTATTACAATATTAAGTTGCATTGTCAGAAGAGAACTTACTCAGAAGGTGACACTTGAGTTAAGACTTTAATGAGCTGAGGAAATATGCCATGGGAATATCTGAAGCTAAGAGTGTTCCAGACAAAAAGCAAGGAGGAAAAAACATCAGGGGAGAAAGAAATAAGGAATTTCAAGTCAAGGAAGATTTTCATTGTCCTTCGGTTTTTTGTTGTTGTTGTTGTTGTTGTTTAGTTTTTTTTGTTTGTTTGTTTTCATTTTTTGTTTGTTTTTAGAGAAGGATTTTTGGGAAACAAGATTTTTGAGATATTTAGCCCTTGTTTTATATGTGTATATGTGTTTATATTTGTATATGTGCCTATATAGTTTTATATGTATATGTTCCATTATTGACTATTCTAGGATGCCTTAGAAATTAATAGCAAAATAACAACAATATTATTTCTTTGAAAATACCTCACTGTAAAGACTTCAACATAGGTGCTCATTTTTTTTAAAAGATTTTATTTATTTATTTGGCAGACAGAGATCACAAGTAGGCAGAGAGAGAGGGGGAAGCAGGCTCTCTGCTGAGCAGAGAGCCCAATGTGGGGCTTGATCCCAGGACCATGGGATCATGACCTGAGCCGAAGGCAGAGGCTTTAACCCACTGAGCCACCCAGGCGCCCAGGTTGTGAAATATTTTTAATATTACCCCAACCTACTGTGGCCCAGAAGCAAGGTGATAGAATGGGAAAGAATGGACTTTAGATTCAGCCAGACATGGCAATAATGAAGTGTGTGACATTGGCCAAGTTACATAACTTCCTTACATCTATGCTCTTTATGGTTTTTCTGTGCCTTTTGCAAGGATTAAATAACATCACAGGAATATATATATGTATATATCACAGTTTCTGGAGCTGTTACTATTTCACTTATTTATTTGTTTGTTTGTTTTTATCCCAGAACCTGATCTCTTTGGAGGGAAGTAAGGGGAGAAAGTAGTTAAAAGGAACCTCTGGATAGAGGGTGGTTCTGGTGATTATTCAGAATGTGTAGTCCTTTTAGTCCCTATAATTTTAAAAGTATAATTACTATTATCTCAAACAGTAAATATGCAGACTCATAGGTTGATAAACAACCTTGATAGCTTTGAGCTTAAGCCTTAGTTTATCATGTGAATCTCTGCATTGAGGACATTGAATAGCAATGGACCACAGTATCTTGACTTGTAACTTAAAACAAACAAACAAAACAAAACCTACAAAATCACTTTAAAGGAAATGTTCATATCTACCTACAGGGAAATCATGATGACTCAGTGAAACTATCTCTATGCAGGTACGAAGTAATAAGGCCTGCAATTTGTGGTTTCTGATGATCTAACAGAATACCAGAGTGGATCTTTAAGAATCTGGATGAATAGTATCTTTGGTCTAATACAAATCTGTAATGTGTTCTTCATATTTGTACCTCCAGAACCTGGAGGCATTTAGTAGGTGACTAAAAAAATGCTCATGTGACCAATAAACAGGGATACTGCTACCCAATCCTAATTGAACTGAGCCTATGTATATCAATTTCTAAACTACAGATAGACTTCTAAACCATACTTATCTAAAGCTATAATGTATCTTTATCTTAAATATGCAACATAGTTAACAAAAAACAATGCCTACTGATCCCTTCTGTGGGGAAGGGGAATAGGGAGGGGGTGGTTAGGTTATGGACACTGGGGAGGTTATGTGATATGGCAAACGCTGTGAAGTGTGTAAGCCTGATGATTCACAGACCTGTGCCCCTGGTGCAAGTAATACATTATATGTTAATAAAAATAATTAATTAAAAAAAAACAATGCCTAGGAACATACTAGGAGAAGCCAGTGGGTCTTCATCAGGGCTGATAATTGCCTCCAGGGGACATCTGACAATGTCTAGAGATATTTTCGTCAGAACTAGAAGTGGGGTATGCTACTGGGATTTGGTGAGTAGAAGCCAGGGATGCTGCTAAACATACTACAATGTACAAGACAGCTCCCCACAGGAAAGAATTATCTGGTCCCAATGTATCAAGGACAAAACACTCTGACCTAAGCAGAGGATATTTGAGACTGGCACTTAGCACATCACTGTTACATATAATCCTGCTTTCTGCTTCCCATGCCAAATGCTTTATATACTCATCCATAAGATGTGTATTCCAGCCATTCAGGTATATTTTCTGTTACCTAACTTTAATTTGCCTTCTCTTTTACAATATGGCAGAAGCTATTCATCTCTAGTAAAAAAAAAAGCAAATGATCGAGTGAGTTGTATGAGGGGCATTATGCATCCTTTTCCCAGGGACTGTCTGCTGGTTCTGATATAATTTTTATCGCTGTACAAGTGGAGATCCTATATGCCATTTAATTATCTCTGTTTATCTCCTATATTTGTTTGTCTGGCTGGAGTTTTGCAATCTCATGAAACAAAATCCTGGCTTAATGTGCACTTTTGTAGCCCAGGAGAAAACTTGGGGTCTTCAAAAACACATATGGTGCAAAAGTTACAAAGATCATATCATAGTATTACTTCTGTTTAATGCTTTCTGCAAGCATTAGCCCTTCTCCACCTAGCGTAAACTGTCCACATCAGAGCATAGTTATGCAGAGATGTGCACAGATAAACAAAGACCCTGGATCCTATTTTATCTTCAGATGCTAAGTCCCTCCTTACCTGTCAATACATATAGGAGTCTATGTATTTTTGTCATCATCTCTTGAGGTCTGTTGGATTTTCCCTACTTGTGTCTGTTGTGAGAAGGTAGAGAGTTGTAATGAAGACCATGAGTGCCAGGTTCAGCATTTGGGGTTCAGATTCTGATTCTGACACTTAGTAGTATCTTACTTTGGAATGGTTCTTTACAACTTAGATCCAAATTTGTTTATATGGGAACAATAACAGGGTTGGTGTGAAAATTGAAAAATGAGGAATGTGCTAAGTACTTAGATCATAGCTGTCATGCAGCATGTTCTCAATAGCCGTTATTGTCACCATAATCAATATTAGTATTTAACCCTCACTCATTATTCTTATCTTTCCTTTCTCTCTTCTCTGTGTTATAAGTAATGGGATGATTTCCTCTCCAAATGTCTCTGTTCTCTCCTTCCCATATATTCCTGGTTGAAGATTGAAAACTTTAAGGTAATGCTGATAAATGTAGCAGTTTTAATTACCTGGCAGGAAATTTAACATAGCCTATTACCTAAGAATCTCACAAGTCATCCTCAAATTTCTGTAGTGATATCTAGTGATATTCATTAGTGATATGTAGTGATGTAGGAGCAAAATATTTACAGAAATGTTATAATAGGAAGCAATTTGATATGTATTTTGTTTCTATTTTTTTCTGGTATAAAGTGCACATATAAAGTACAAAATTTGATGGGGTTTGACATCAGGAAATTATTACTACAATCAAGATAATAAATATTTCTATCACCCACTAAGATTTCCTATGCCTCTTTGTAATTATGTTTACTTTTTATTTTATCATAAAGTCAAGAGGTAAAAATTAGATTCAGATCCACACAAGTAAATCTTGTACTTTCTCCGTTAGATATAAAGAATTACAATTTAATTATAGTTATAATCAAATCACCATGAAAATATCAAAAACTGTTCTTTTGAAATCCAAGTGGGACATGTAATTGTATCAGAACACAGGTTCTTGGACCCATAACTATTTAATATTTACTCATTTATTTACTCAACAAATATGCATAAAGCATCTACTATGAACCAAGTATTGTTCTGGAAGGTGAGGACAAAGTGCTAAAGAAGATGAATTCCCTGGAATGGCTTACTGGGGAGAGAAGCAATAAACTAGAAGTCTTATGCTAAGAGTAGAAAGTTCCAGATTATTTCTTTCTCAAATGTAATGAAAAGAGAAATGGTAGAAAGACAAAATACTCCCCCAAACACTAAATTGTGATAGGTTTTATCACACACACACAAAAAGAGTTCATAAATATCATTTGTATGTAATCAGGCTTCAATAACAAAGACAGATTTTTATATTGGACCCTAGTGTTAGAGACACAGTAGAGAGCAGTAGAGAGCAAAAGCACTACTCATCTTCAAAACAGCAACAAATTTTAAAATCTCATATTAACATCAAACTTCTTATAGGGATAATAGGACTAATCAAAAGCAAAGAAGTTCAGGAATTTTTAGATAATAGTGTAATAAAAATTCATCAACTTATAAAATCAGTTCTATAAAGAAAATCTGCAGCCAGTTAAACAAGTCCATATTTTTCTAAAAATAACAGCATAATGTTTACTTGTTCAGGGGAGATGGGTAGTTTTTATATTATGATATAATGCTCCAGTTTTGTTGAACAAAAGTGGTTTATATCTTAAAGGTATCAAATATTTAAAAATTTTGATAAGCAGACCTTAGAGACAAAACAGACCCTTTATCATTTATTGTTTAGCTTAGTATGGGATACTTATTTACATAATATCTTACATCAAGCTAAAACAACTAGGCTAAGAAACTTAAAAACCAATGTTGCATTATTTACAATGTATACTTTAATATAACTTAAATTTGCCTGGATTTAGAAAATCTGAACACATCATCCAAAGCAATCTACAGATTTGAGGCGATCCCTGCTAAAATCTGAATGGCATTTTTTGCAAAAATAGAAAAATCCATCCTAATATTCATTCAGAATTTCAAGAGATCACAAATTTAGGTGTGACTCTGTGAACTGCTTTGGTTGATGAAATGTAAGCAATAGTGCAGCTCATTTTTAGGTGGAAAAATTATATTGCCTGGCACTTAATTCTCCAGCTTACCCATTCTCTGCCATAGCAATTGTGCTATAAGTTCAATGCATCTTAAAATGTTGAATCAAAATATCAAAAATAGCTACCCTGGAGAATTATTTAGACTTACAGTAGACCTTACTTTTAGAGACGTAAAATCTTGTTCTATTAAGTTACTGTGATTTGGGGAATGATTTTTCCTATAGCATAACCTCGTCTTGTATTTCTCAAACTTCAGTGTACTTTGAAATCATCAGGAATATGTGTTAAAACACTGCTTGCTGGCCTTACTCCCACTTTCTGATTTAGTAGGTGTGGGATGCAGCCTGAGAGTTTTTCTTTCTAATAATTTCCCAGGTGATCATGATGTTGCTAGTCTAGTGACCACACTTTCAGAATCACTGAACCATCAAATGTTGAATAATAAGCAAATTATCACATTTTGAAAAATACTTGACAGTAACTCAAATTTGTCAATATAACAGACCAAAGCATACATTTATAAATAAAAATATAAAATTTTTAAACAAACCTAGAATGGTTTTATAGAGATTTAACTTTGATAAGATAAAATTATCAATCACTTATGAAAAATATTTATTCAGTTCTCTGAACATTTCCACACTGAGTAGTTTTGATTCTGCTGAATATTCTTGTCCTAAAGCATTTTAAACAGTCTCAAATTAGATTTAATATGGAGGAAGAACATTATACCATAAATAAAGTAAAAATTGTCAAGTATAAATTAATAACATTTAAAATCATCAAGCATTGATATAATGTTTAATATCTGTTTCAGCAAATTTATTTTTAATACTTTTTAATTAAAAATTAAAAATTAAAAATTACTTTTTAATTTAAAGAATTTTGCAAAAAGTATTAATTGCATGACTAATGATTCTGATTTGTCAATTAAGCATTTTTAAAAATTTCCTGTCCCATTTTTACAATGAACTTTTTATCCTTTTATCCAATTGAAATAATTGGGTTGGCATTAAAGAAAGAAAATTAAGTCAACCCTTGAAATCTTAACACTAACTTGTTAATTACCCCCATTAATTACACAATGAGGAATGACAAGCAATAATTCCCTTTCCTAAAGTAGGCTGAAGGTCAGAGAGCTATGTTATTGGCATATTGAAAGACCAAAGCAATTGATGCAAAAATTTTTTTTCTAAATACTATCAGATTTCATTGGAAGCTCAACCAAGGAACTAAATTAATGTGAGTTTTTGTTTTTGATTCAAGATTGATTGATTGATTTTCAAGAGACAGAGAGACTGCAGCAGGGGCAGGCAGTGGGGGAGGGAGAGAGAAACTCAAGCAGACTCTACTATGGCTGAGTGTGCAGCCCTACACAGGGCTCAATCCCACGACCCTTAGATCATGACCTGAACCGAAACCAAGAGTCAGATGCTCAACTGTGTTACCCAGGTGTCCCCTAAATTAATGTTTTAAGCATAATCTTTAAACATTACTTTTATCTACTCTTAAAGGAAACAGTACTTATTATATATTAAGAAGTAGTATGACAATAGTAAAAACACAAATAATTCAATTAAAAAATGGGCAGAGGACCTGAACATACAGTTTTCAAAGAAGACATACAGATGGCAACAGGCACATGATAAAATGTTCAATGTCCCTAATCATCAGGAAAATGCAAGTCAAGATCACAATTTTATCACCTTATACCTATTAAAAGGGCCATCAGAGATAATGAGTATTGGTGAGAATGTTTAGATTACTCATTTGCAGTGTAGATAATTTTTTCCCCAAATATACTTTACATACCTCACATTTAAAATAGGATAAACATTTATACAATATTGAGTAGGAAACAGAAAACTGTTTTTAGAAAGCAGTTGTGTTAATCCATTCAGGATCTAAATTTTAAAAAAATGTTTCTGATACAGGATCAATTCATTTTTAATCAAGTATTCAATAAATGATCCATAACATCTTGCAGAAAGGGATACATGCTAGACTTATTTCTCTGCTTCTTTACTTCAAGTCTCATTGCAATTTAAAATGAATGCTGTCTTTTTTTAGGGGTCAGTGCTTTAGACCATAGTCATTATAAATAACTCATATTAAAATGAGCACTTGGGGTGCCTGGGTGGCTCAGTGGGTTAAAACCTCTGCCTTTGACTCAGGTCATGTTCCCAGGGTCCTGGGATTGAGGGGTGCATGGGGCTCTCTGCTCAGCAGGAGCCTGCCTCCCCCCACCCTTCTGCCTCTCTGCCAGCCTCTCTGCCTACTTGAGATCTCTGTCTGTCAAATAAATAAATAACATCTTTAAAAAAAATTTTTCACCACCAATTTCCTTATAGGCATCCACCAATAGCTGATACAACTAAAAGATGTTTACTAGCTGATGATCAGCCCTGACTTTCAGAGATCACTCTAGTCCACATATAAGTATAAGCTACACTTGAGCTTCTACCTGTTTTCTCATAAATTATTAGAACGGTGTCTCCCTCTTAAACTACTCTGGACATTCTCCCTATAATGAACTTGGAGACTGAAGCTTTATGGCAAATGGGCAAATGAGTTTACAAAATGTTCAAGGTACAAGCAGGGTCACCGTGCCTTAGGATAGGGTCAAAGAAATCAGACCAGGTATCAGCTAAGAGTCAAGGGAGAAAGCCCAAACTCACTGATGGCTGATACCATGCAGCTGAGGAAGGGAAGAAATATGAGGAGGAAGAGGGTGCAGGGGGAGGGGGGTCCTCTGTACCAAGTCTGAGCACAGACTACACCTGAGGGCTACAAATGAGAGCAGTAAAGTCCGGGAGAGCCTTTCTGCCATCCCTAGATCTTTCAGGGATGTCTCATGCTATTTAAACTGATTCAGTACTCCTTGACAAATTCTTTACAAAAGGCCTTCTTGGGCGATCCAGACAAATTACCTTTTCCTTTGACCAAAGCAACCTGAAAAAAGGTTGGACTCCATTCTTAGAATTAATTGAGATGCTTAAATTTTCTTTAACCTTTCAGTGTAGGCAGAATTGTTTTAGATCTCACAACTGAAGAGCAAAGGTTTAAAACACTAATAATCCCCAAGAGAGGAAAGATTAGAAACCAATTAGTAAAGATGTCAGTCTAAATGATCAGAAACATATCTTCCTCTCTTTGGCTAGGAGAGGGAAAAGTCTGCAGTCCACTTGGTTCCTGAAGCATTAGAGGGGTCACGGATGAGAAAGGAGGACAAGAGGGGAGTCTTGAGGCAAAGATAAATTTTATCTACTTCCATTTCAGTTTAGCCCTCTACTGCCCCTGAAAAAATACTCAGTGGACAAAGAAAAGCTGTACCCAAAACGGTTTCATTTCATAACTGGCTGTGCCTAGGAACAGCTGATACAGGGTGTGGGTGCATTGACAGAAAGTCAGCCCTGGCCCCAGGAGAAAGTGACAGTCAGGAAGCCCAGGGTCTCTTTGAGGAGACTCTAGCCTGCACCTCATCGCATCCACTGCCCCTCTTTGCTCCATTAGAAATAATCACTCCTAAGTGGCCCATCATCAGTGCCAGAGTCATTTTTTTTTTTTTTTGCATTTGCTAAAAGCTTTTCCCTTGGCCCACTTACATTTTTTCTTTTGTTTCTAAGTAACTATTTAATTCCCTTTCCTCTTTATTTTGCAGTTAACTGACTTGAAAAAAATCTGATTTGAAATGGGGATTACAGACCAGTTTTTTCTTTCCTTCTGTACACTCACCCCTAGCACCTAGTAACAGCCACTGCATATGCATTAACCAAAAGACCCATTAGTGGGGTATTGTTTTGCAGTTTTGTAGACAAAGAGGAAAGAGACCTCCAGTTGGAACAAACTCTTTTTGTATTTTTTTTTTGGCAAAAAATAGCTTCCTTTTAAATTCAGAAATGCAATAGCATTGAGGCCCTAAATTGCTCTCATCTAAAATGTTTTACTCCTATCCTCACTTCCCTAGATTATGATCAATTTTCCCCCAGAATGAATTATTCAAATTGAGCCCAATCTTCTGAATCCTTGGAAAAAACAATGTCTTAGCACTTTGGGTCTATTCTACTCACTTATCACTTGGCACATTCTGCCTGGCAACCATTCTTTTCTCCAACATATAATTTATTTCCCCAAATGGACTGCAAGCTTCTTGGGATTAAAGATCATGTAATTCATTCATCCATTCAACAAATGTTTTTGAACATCTATCAGGTACTAGATGTGATCTAGTCATTTGAGATGCATCCAAGAAATAATGACAAAAAGCCCTGCCTCCTTGGAGTTTATATTCTAGTGGAAGAAAACAGAGAATAAGTAAGCAATGTTATAAATATGTAAAACATAGAGTATGTTGGAGGGTGAAGATACAACAGAAAAAAAATAATGAAACAATATAAGAGGAATATGAAGTAGAAAAGAAGAAGGCTACAATTTTAAATAGGGTCGTCAAAGTAGATGAGAGAGCAAGGTATGTGGAGAAGAGCATTACAAGTGAAGAAAGTGTTCTGAGGTAGAACCTGAATAAAGAGGTTGCCACCAACTGACTCTGTTCCCAAAATGGGAACAGGGAATTGGGAATGCAACAGAATGTACAACTTTGGAGATGTTAAGTTTTGGGTGTATACGAACACTCAAATAGAGATGTGATGGAATAAACAGTTGGAGATAGTATTCTGGAGATCCAGTAGAGTCTGGGTTGAAATATTCATTTGAGAGTAGTATTAAGAGCATGAAACTGGGTGAGATCACCATAGGAATAAGCGTAAATAATTAAAAGGAATTTGGGAGATGAGATGGCTGTAAAAGAAAGTGAAAAACAAGAGTATGGGGTATCCTGGAAATCGGTGAAGAATCCTGTCAAGGAAGCAGGGAGCTGTATTGCTGATATGTCAGGTGAAATGAAGGCTGAGACTTGACCATGGAATTTAGCATCCTGGAGATCATTGGTGATGTTGAGCAGTTCCAGGGGAGTGAGTGGTGAGGCCAAAATCCTGATTAGAGTGAGCTTAAGTGAGAATGGGAGGTGAGGAATCAGACTGTGACTATAGGTTACTCTTTCTAAAACTTTCTTAAAAGTAAACAGAGGGATGAAGGGATAGCTGGTGGGGAAATTAATATCAAGAGAAAATTTATTTAACATTAAATAATACTGGGCACCTGGGTGGCTCAGTGGGTTAAAGCCTCTGCCTTTGGCTCAGGTCATGATCTCAGGGTCCTGGGATCGAGCCCCGCATCGGGCTCTCTGCTCAGTAGGGAGCCTGCTTCCCTTCCTCTCTCTGTCTGCCTCTCTGCCTACTTGTGATCTGTCTGTCAAGTAAATAAATAAAATCTTAAAAAAAAATAAATTAAATTAAATTAAATAATACTATGCTTGTATTCTGAAGAAAATAATACAGTAGAGAAGAAAGACTTGATAGTGCAGAACTGAGAGAATTGTGGTGAATTCTAATAATATGAAGGAAATGCAGTTTTTCATAGCAGGTAGCATAGCAATCTCCTTGAAGGAAAGACCCAGTTTGTCATTGTTCTAATAAGCCCACTTGGTGGCTAGACCTTTGGGGCTTCTCTGCAGCTGTTCTTAAGACTGAGAGAGGTAAGGTGGAGTTCATGTTTGCCACAAGACTTAGACATCATATGCAGTGAAGAGACAAACATGTTTTGGAAAGAGATTATATGTCACATAACCAAGAAGAGAGACTTAGGTATGTCTTTTGATATAATCTCCTCTCCTGTCTCTGCCACTACCTTTTCAGTAGACTCTCCACTTGTAGGCTTTCTTTTGGAAAATGTCAAAATGTGCTGAAAGTTGCCTGAAGGTTGTAAACAGATTTAAAGAGTGAAAGCAGAGCCTGCCCATGGAAGGACACCACACTGAGATTATGTAACTAACTCCCTCTACCAGACCTCTGTCATCCTTGCTTGCCCCGGGCAGCTCTCATTTATTTTATACCAAATCACCCACTCAGAACATTAAACCTGCTTCATTCTTCAAAGTTTCATCTGGTAACATGTACCCCAGACTACTCATTTACTTACCTGCCTGGTTCTGATTTTCTGAGCTGTCATCCTGGCCTACCTAGGTGCACAGCCTCTGCTTACCTTGCCCTCCTCATCTCTCACCACCTTATTTCCTCCTTGTTCAATGCCAAGCAGACTGACCTATTTGAAGTTCCCCAGACTCACTGTGCTGTTACCAATACCTTTGTGCATTAAATTCCCCCTGCCTAAAATATCTTTCTTCTTCTCCAAGAGTCAAGCAGCCCTCTTTGCCTGTTTAACTCATGGTTCTTTAAATATCATTTAAACATCTTTCTACTAGAAAATTGTTCCTGCCTCTCCGTTTCCTGATTGGTAGTACTTACCACAGTGCATTGTAACTGATGGTATATTGTGCATCTCCCCTGTTAAACTGGGAGGTCTCAATGATCCTCAGTTCATGGGATTCTGTGCACTTAGGATAAAGTCAGTTACACAGCAGCTGCTTAATAAATGCTTATCATAAATTGAGTATCTAATATTAAAATTTGTGTATAGAAAGCCTGGTAGCTGAACATAAACCTAGACCTCATACAAGTTGAGTTTAGAGTTCATCTCCTGTTTTAAATCAAGGTCTTCATTTTCGTTTTTTTGTCTTTTTAAAAAAGAAATAAATAAACCAAGGTCTTTGTATCCAGTGGTGACTCTCTGGCACGTAGAACTATGCCAAGTTACAATGAGATCCTGATGTTTGTTTGTTTATTTTCTTACGTTTTACATTTTATGCCAACTTTCTGCTGGAATTAAGGACTGATTGCTTCTAAATTACAACTAATTTGACTAGGGTACTAACCACAAGCTTTATTCTCTCTGATGTCTACTTCTATATTCCCAGCTAAAAGAGCCTTTCCACAGGTTGGGTAGCTGGCCTAGGATCTCTAGTGCCTGAATGGCTAGGAGAGTGAGATCACATATACCTCACCACTACTGGACTCTTCTCACCCCTCTTTCTCACTCAGTTCTGTGACACATGTAAGATCAACACTAGCCCATGTTAAAACAGTTTATGATTTGGATTTAGGTTTCAGTCTGGGAGGACGTACTGTCCCACTGCTGCATTACCCCAGCCATGCTACTTCTAACGCACACTTTGCTTCCTTTCCACCCACCTAAGGTGTCATTATGTCTCGTGGATGAGGCCTGGTTATAGAGTCACTCAAGCTTCTATACCACATGACCTACAATGACTCTGCCATCACTTCTGCCTTTGAACCATTCTCCATATACAGCCCACTCCTCTATTTACCTCGTCTCGGAAATCTTTCCCATTTCTACTCTTCACCTGGCATGTACTACTCTCAGCACTTCCTTGACAATGTCTTGCTTTCTATTGCATTATTAAAATTTTTTAAAGATTCTATTTATTTATTTGACAGAGAGAGAGAGAGAGATCACAAGTAAGCAGAGAGGCAGGCAGAGAGAGAGGGAGAAGCAGGCTCCCCGCTGAGCAGAGAGCCCGATGCAGGGCTCGATGCCAAGACCCTGGGATCATGACCTGAGCTGAAGGCAGAGGCTTCAACCCACTGAGCCACCCAGGCACCCCTGCATTATTAAATTTTATCCAGAAGTTGGAATTGCTCATGGCACGTGTATTGGGATTGAATATCCTATTGTTACTAACTTTGACCTTTGTGTACTATAAAAAACTATAGCTGAGGATGATAAATCAGTGGTTTTGACTCCTAGTTCTAATAAAAAGTTAACAGTTTTCAGGGTGCCTCTGACTTTAAGGTATTTATTTCATGCCCATTTTTCCCCCTAAGTCTTCAGTTCATTGGTTCCCTTCAATTGTCCAAGGAGGTCGAAATGGCATTTTCATATAGCAAAACTATTAAGTTTGAGCACATGGACTGCAGAGTCTGTGTTCTGCCCCAAAGTCTGACAGATGGATTTCTGGTGGCATAGGAATTTTTTGTATAAACTTATTCTACCCGTCATGTAAGTAGATAAATATTCTTACGGCAAATCATTATCTGTACAAATGTTTGGCAAAAAGAAATAGGATAGTCCAACTGAATGGAGCTCATCTTTTTATTAAGAACACTTGCTCATAAGCAAAACTTGGGAGTACCAATGAGAATAAGTTCCAATTCTGCCACTTATTAGATTTAAGCCATTTTCAATTAGCTCAAATTCCTGTGCCTCTTTTTCCTATATAAAGAGAAAAAAATATCTGTTAGAAGTTTTGTGAAGAATTAGTAAAACAAATTTTGTGTTTAGTAAATGATCTAAGTATTATCAAATAGCATTATAAGAAAATCCTCTGGATTGCAAAAGAATAAAAATAATGAACAGCTTGTTTTTACTTTCTTTTTTATGAAAAAATTTAGAATGAATTTCAAGGGAGCATGGATATACAATTAAGGGACTAATTAATGGAGGTTACTGGTAAGCAACAGGAGCAAGGAACAATGCATTGTGGAGGGAGGCAGAGGGTTGCCATCTAGACTTTATATTCAGGAGTTCCACATGGAATGACAATTAGGAACTATTTCTTAATATTAGTTTGAGTGAGACCATGAAATGTGTCTTTATTTATTGTTTGAGAAGGATTTAATAGAGAAGGAATTCCTCCATCTGACTAAGACTGAAAGATTCTTAGTTGACTTATGGGAAAGTGGGAAGGGCTTGAAAGCCATAGATATGGAAAATGCTAATCAAAAGCAAAAAAGGAAAATATGCAAGACATATACAAGATATATACATTATATGTTTAATCTCTGAAAATATTTTAGAATAGAAATATAGAAATAAGATTTATGCTTAAACACAATGACAAAATTTATGTTTTTGTAACAAATAGAAAACAAATAGAATAATTCTACTTCCCAAACTCATCATGAATGGATAAACTATAACCTACAGCACAATTCAGGGCACTCTATAGGTGCCATTGTCACTGTTGGAAGCTGGAGGAAAGTACTCTGGAAACACCTGGAAATTAAGTCACCCTCGGAAAGTTAAAATAGTGAAATCAAAATATAAGGAATGAGAATGAAAAGTTGCAAAACTACTTAAAAAAATGTTTTCCAGTTAAGCACAATGTGATTATATCCTGTTTGAAGATACCAGTGTAAGAAAAAGAATATGTTCATCAGAAAGAGGATTAGTTGGATATTTGAGTTTCTTAAAAATAGAGATTTACACAGGAAAACCCAGATGACACATCCAAAAATTGTTAACGAAAAATGGATTCTTAGCTGATGGACTACCAATAAAACCAAAGTTATTTGATTTGGGATGCTAAGACTGAGTACTGGATTAGAGAAAGATTCCCAGAGTTTGAATGTGGCTTTGTGACCGTCTAGCCGTGGGACTTTGAACATAATAACCAAGATACCAGTGTCTTCACATCATCTGCAAATTGGGGTTGACAATAGCACTTCTTCACAGAGTTCTTATAGTGACAGTTCTTTTTTTTTTTTTTTAAGATTTTATTTATTTATTTGACAGACAGAGATCACAAATAGGCAGAGAGGCAGGCAGAGGGAGAGAGGGAAGCAGGCTCCCTGTTGAGCAGAGAGCCCAATGCAGGGCTCCATCCCAGGACCCTGGGATCATGACCTGAGCTGAAGGCAGAGGCTTAACCCACTGAGCCACCCAGGCGCCCCGATAGTGACAATTCTTTATACAGAATCTGTTTCCAGAGAACTAAATAATAGAGAATGCATGCAGACATGTGGTAGGACATTAGTCAAACCAAGGATGAAGCAGAGTGTAGAGGAAACGCCTCCTGCTATTCTCTCACTTAAGCTGATGGAGCCTAAAACACAAGACAACCTCCTTTTCCTTAATATCTTTCACTGTCAATGTCCCCTAGTTTAGTGTCTACAAATCCATCCTCAGAAATACCATAAGAGTGACATTTTAACACAAAAATTTGTTCATCTCACTTGCCTTAACTTCCTTAGTGATGTCACACTGTGCAGGGGAAGCATATCTAACTGCCTAAGTCCTCTAGCTTCCTCACCCTCACAGGTGGGGCCCAGGCTGATGCTCATAGTTGAAGCTAAATCTTTGTGTCTCTGGTTACAGTTGAGTAGACCAAGAGTTAACATAGATGAGCCAATTAGATTCCCTATCCAGGAATTTGGAATTGGAACCAAGAGAGATGAGTTGGTTTCTGCCAACTGCTGGACCTATAACAAGTAAATTCAAGAGTGAATTTGAAAGATGGCCATGTCTCCTATTTGAACTGTGAAGCAGAGAAAACCGGTCTCATTAGGAATAGAAGAATGATGCCAGCACACAAAAAAGAACAGAAGTGGAAAATAGTGATATCTTTATAACCTTGCTCCTACTTGTTTCTGGTCTCTAAGGAATGACAGAATTCCCATGCTGGGGTTTCATGAAACTGCCTGGATGTTTCTAATCAAGTCTCTCTTTCTGCATAAGCCAGCCTGAATTCTTTAAGTACTTGCAACTACAAAGTTCCTTCACTTACAAAGATCCTTAGATATAAGGAGCCGCCCTTCATAAACAATTCTCGCCTGCTGCTGTTCTAGCTTCACCTCCCACCTCATCACAGCTTGCACTTGATTGTCCAGCAGTACTAACCAAACAGCTCACAGATTTGGAACTTTCTTCTTTTTTTCCAGGTGCATCCATCTTTTTCCACCTACCAAATGGTTACCCCTCCTTAGGCATTCTATTCCTACCACTTTCGTAACATTTTAGAGACACTCACACTATTACTCATTGCAGAAAATGATTTGCATGCCTGTCTCCCCACTATGCTATAATCTCATCGATGGCAAATCTCTACTGTTTATGTTTCATATTTTACTTCTGCATTCCCAATATAAAGCCTATGTTATATGCTGCCACATATTTCTGATATATTCACATCTTTCAACCATTCATATATGCTCAATGAGCATAATTGCTGAAGGCATTGGGGTTAATGGTATTCTTTTCTGGGACAAAAATATGACATAAAATCTGAGCTCCTGAAGGGTTATGTTTTCCCCGGCATTCCCACCAGCATGTAGTAGTTCTGGTCTTCATTGTTAGTGATGGGCCCACCACATAAAACTTCTTACGCTGTTTTATCAGCGCCAATTTTAAATTGTATTTGAGGTATTAAGTGGCAGGATAAACCCAGTAACAGCAGCATCCTGGGACAGAGCCAAAATAAGAGCTGTGAAGGATTATTTGCAGCTTCATAAATTGCACTGACCTGGACACAAGTGGGGATTAAACAACAGCAGGCTGGCTAATTAGCCCCTGTCTGGAGGGTGGCAGTTGGGTTACTGCAAGCTGAGAGGGCGGGTAGAGTGATAGAAAGACAGGTGTGCACCTGAGCAGGACTGTCTAGAGACAAAGACCCTGCAGTGTGGCCATCAGAATTGAACAATGGGGTGGGCCAGTCCCACTGGGGGTGGATCCGTAATACTGCCCAGACAGCAGGTGATGAATGGGCTGTGATGAAAGACAAAGAATACTGTGAAGTAGGAGGATGGTACAGATCTCCTGGTTTGCCTAGATTGTTCCTGAGTTGTGCTTGCTGTCCTGGTCTAATTACAAGGTACTTAATGTCTCTCTTAGACTCTTAAAGGGGCCCCAGTTTGATGAAAATTTGTGAAGTAACGTTAATGGAAAACAACCATTAAATCAAAATATAACCAAATTCTGGGCATAAGTCAAAGTACTGTCTTTGTAGAGTGTTTCTAAAACTTTGTTGTGATGCATTTCTGGGTGGCATTTATATGTTTGTCTATAATCTCTTTGAGGGAACCTTTTGAGTCTCTATGGTTCAGGCAAGCCTCACTTTCATCTCTCACAACCCACTAATGCATCTAACATCAACACTTCTACTCTCACCAGATAATCCCAATCTGGGCCAGACAGAGTCCTTCTTAGCATTTTGACAGAATTGGGGACACAGAAAAATCCCTGTTATGAGTGAGATTCTATAGGTCATCTGTGCCATCAAACAGGAAAATATTGAGGGGTAATAAAGACAACCCAGAGGAAGAGAGAACAGTGACAGAGAAAGAATTCTTGTCTCCAACCATGCCTGGAGTTTACTTTCAGTTATAGGAGGCGGTAAGTTCCATTTTTGTTCAGTGCAGTGCGAATAAGGTCTGCACATATTACCAGAAGAGTTCTGACAAATACAACTGGCTTCTTATTAAACTGTCCTGTTTTTTACTTGCCCTCTCCCATTACACCACACATAGGCCTATATTCAGCAGCTATATGAAGGAGACAAAGAGAAATTAGATTTTTAAGGTGGACCTGGGGCTGGGTCAGCCTAGAACAAGCCACTTACTATGACTGTGGCACCCCTCGAATGCACAGCACTTAAGTCACCTCGGCTGGAAACCAGTCACTAACGTGCTTACCCTCTCATGAATCAGATGTGAGCAGGTTGTAATTACAGTAAGCAAATACAAATACAACATTTATTCTGTTGGCTCCTCACAAATGGAAGCATTCTAAATAGAAAATTGACCTTAGCTCATATGGAGCTTAGACCCCAAGGCTATAGCAGCCAAAGAGTTTTAGCCTTGGCATGATCAAAAGCGCTGTTTGCTTTCTAATAATAACATAATTGTTTTTTCTCATAACAGTGAGGGAAGAAATGGGGACAACATATTTTGGTATTGACTTCAGGAGTAGTAATCAGCCTGGCAGCCTCTGCCTTCCAGGGCTCTCAGACACACCATGTAACACCTCAATTCGGTCCATTTTCTGAGGCACGCTGTTACCAGGTAGGAACCCAGCTTTAAGCACATGGAAGGAGGTCTGGCATTCTCTACTTTGTCCCCATTATCCCTGTTGCTTCCCCCATTCTGGGGAATCAAGAGCTCTGGGAAACCCTGCCCAGCAGGACTGCATTGTGCTCTCTGTATTGTTATTGGAATAAGCTTAGATGGATTTGTTATCTGAAAGCACAGTGTCTCCCTCACTTGTTCTGGAGAACCATAAGCCACTGTTATAATGTGTCTCATGCTGTAGAATTCGTTGTGAATTGACTCAATTCTTTTGAATTGAGTTGAGCCTCAGGACTGCATATTTCAGGGGCCACTAAACATAGTTCTACCTAACTGCTCTTATTGTATCCAAGCCTGTACTAAAACTCTTCTGCGTCCTCCTGCCCTCTCCACGCACCCCCCTTACTATCTTAAAAGCTCCCAATCACTGCACTCACTGGACTTATGAAATAAGCCTAACGGGCTATGAATTGCTACTAGATATACGTGGACATAAAAATGTGTGAGGGCAGTGCTAGTTAGGAGGCTTTTACAGTAATCCATTTGTGAGATCATAAAGCTCAATCCAGTGTGTTAGAAGCAGTAAGAGTTGGTAGAAAAGATTTTCTAATAGTCTGGATGTCAGGTATTCTAGCAAGAGCAGATCAAAAGTGATACCAAGGTTTTTGGCCTGAGTAACTGGAATCATAAGAGTTGCCATTATACTATGTGGGGAAAACTGAGTGGGGAGCAGTTTTGGAGGCTGGGGACATGAAGAGCCAACTTTGGAATGCTATGTAGTATTCACCATACATCAAAGTAGAGATGTTTCATTTTTCAGGAGTCCCCAAAAGCACCCTCATTTCTGACAATGATTGCAATTCAAATGTCCCCAATATCACCCTCAATTTTGATAATTCACTAGAATAGCTCACAGATTGACTGAAAGATATTATATTCTCTGTTATAATTTATAATGGAAGGATATAGATTGAGATCAGTCAAGAGAAGAAGCACATGACCAGAATCCAGGAGAGGTCCACACTCAGAGTTTCCAGTTGTCTTCTCCCTACAACTCAACTTGTGGACCGTGCTAACTTTCCTGGGCAACAGTGAGCGATGGTATGCATGGAGTAATGCCAACTAGGAAAGCTCATGTGAGCGTTGGGGTGTCCAGAGTTTTTATTGGGGGTTGATCATGTAAACATGGCAGACCATGCACTTGGCTGACCTGTAGTTTCTAACTCCTCCAGAGCCTGATCTGCTACTTCATGACCCAAAGCCTGTACCACAAATCACATTGTTAGACTATCCTGTGTGGGCCAAGGCTCCCAGATAAACAAAGACACCCTGATCAGACAAGATATTCCAAGGGCTTAGAGATTACCTCCCAGGAACCAATAGCAAAGGCCAAACCTCTCTTTGACAGGGTTAATATTTTACTACACAGTTGTCATATAGGAAAATGAATTTTAGATTCTAGAGTTCAGGGAAATATTTGGCAAGAGATATAAATTTGGGAGTTATCGGCGTATAGATGAAGTATTAATTAGGTTTCTAGCAGGAAGAAGGATTTACTTAGATGTTTGAAATGAAGAGATTTTGATAGAGACCACCCATAAGATTGCAGGCAGAGTTTGGGGAGAAAACACACACACACACACACACACACACACACACACACACACACAACAGTGATTTTTGAGTTCCAGGGGAGAAGTGATTTCCAGAAACCAGTAAGGAGGGTGAATCTATGCCAGGCACAGTACTGACTCATATGCATTAGCTCATTTGATTTTTTTCCCGTATGGTAATATTTATTAAGATCATATTTTTAGAGATGAGAAAACTAAAATTTGGAGAATTTAAATATTGTCTGTAGTCATTCAATAGAAAGTTAATGAGGTGGGATTGATGCAGACTACCATGCCACACAATATGGTTCAGAAATCTGGCATCATGATGCAACAGATAAAAATGACATGAAAAGGTTGAGATTTGTTTGAAAGTTCTCAGTCTTTCTCCATGACTGACCTAAAGGTTATTCAGGTACTGCTAGTTTATGCCTTCCCCACTTAGACCTTCCCAGGAGGCTCTGCTTTGCTAGATCAGTACTTGAACATGTGTGCTATGGACTTTAGAAATGGAAACAGAACAGAAAGAAAAGAAACATCATGGCCAGATTATCCTGTGGGGAGAATTCAGGGCAGACAGAAATAAGATTTCCCAGGGAAATAAAAACAGAGGTGTGTGTGTGTGTGTGTGTGCACGCACGTGCGTGCACGCATGTACGCGTGTGCACAAATATGTATGTGTATTATGTGTCAAAGCAAGTTTTCAGAATATGAGGGTGTCTGAGGAAGCAATATAGGACTTTAATAAGTTGCTCCAGACATTTTATACACTTTTTTAATGTTTTCAGAAGACAGTAAGAGTCAGAATTCCCGTTTGGATTCTACTTACTTGAATACATCATGGTTCAGTGTTGAACCGTGGGTCTTGCCTTCACATAAACAGCATGGTGTCTGAAATATATGGTTTGCACTGTATTATTTTCCATTCTGAAGCATAGAAAGTCTTTGCCATCAATAAAGCAACTTCATGGATAGGCTCTGATGACACTAATGAGTAAGGAGGAGGTTTTAATGTAAGGATGACCAATACATGACCCCACTATGCCTACCCCATCACTCAGGTTCAAATCCCTTATTGAAACATGCCCCTGAACACAGAACTAGTCTCAAAAACATTTTCTACACAGTGCTCAGGGGAGCCACAGTCAACTCACCTTGGCAAGTGAATTAAAACTCATTTGCTACCTGGTTTCTAATATATCATGGTAAAGTGTTTTTATGTGTTTTGAGTTTTGAATGTAATAGGCTCTGTCTTACTTTAAAGATACAGCCAATGTCAAAAACAGAGAAGTTATTCCCTTTCTATAAGGTTATTCTTAGAATTTGAAGATTTTCCCAGGAGACCAGCCCTCTAATTTTACAACACATAGCTTTCTCTCCCTCTTCTAAGAAGATGAAAACCACTTTGGAAATCTCTTCTCATTTTCCCTTCCTTTTTCTCCCTTTTTATTCTAGACTCCAATTTCCTTTATTTTCTATTTTGCTGTACTGATGAGCAAGTCTACCTCATTCCCAAAGGGAGGAGAGCAGACAGAAATTTGGAGACAAATTGTTTTTCAATGGCAATCTACCTCTCTTATCTAAGCTACTTTTGATTTTATTAATATGATTACCTCCCTTTTCTATATTTAATGCATTATGATAGATTGCAAAATACATAACTGGTATAGATATTTTGTTCAGTTTTCTTTAAAACACTGTAGCACAGTGGTGCCCAGGTGGCTCAGTTAGCTAAGCATCTGACTCTTGATCTCAGCTCAGGTCTTAATCTCAGGGTCATGAGTTCAAGCCCCACGTTGGGTTCCATGCTGCACATGGAGCCTACTTTAAAAAAGAAAAATAAAAAGTCTAAAACACTCTGTGGTGCAAATAAAACATTTTAATAAAAATAACTCCTTGAGATGTTCGGTCTCTCAATGAATTCTCTTTTCTCAACTGAAAGAAAAGGGGGTGGGTTGATGGTGAAACCCTGAATGTGGATGAGTCATTTTTGTATAGTCTATTATACAATGCATTTGGAGGACAGGGGAGAGGTCCTGCCTGCACAAAGACCCCATTCACTGAAATGATAAATAGACTGATGAGTGAGCCAGGTGGCAAAACTCTAGTTTGTGTAGCTGCTGAAGTGGATACCTGGTTATAGGAGGGAACTTGGGACTCCCTTCCTGGGGCTGGGGGAGGCTGGGCCTGCAGAGAGGCGGTGTGATTGATCTCTTTAGAAGAAAGTGCCAGCTGGAGTATGCATAAATGGCTCCTTCTGGGTTTTCCTTAAAAGCTGAATTGATGGCACCTTCTGAAAAGAGCAGCTCAGGACCCTGTCCCCTGTAAGGTTTATCAAGATAAACCTTGATTTCAGCTACTGTACAATATTTGAAAGCAGAAAAAGGTTTAAAAAAAAATGTACTCTCAGTGAAGGAATTAGAGGGAATAGAATGTTACTCATCTACCAAAATAAAGGGATAATTGCAACGTGGTGCTCTTTTTTTGTTAGAAGATTTTCAGGAACCCATCTGTGCAGATTGTTTCTCTTTTATTATCATTACATCAACTAATTACATTAGGGAAAGAGGGCATTTTAATTAAAAGATTGTTTTAAGGAGTTATAATTCTACTCTCTCATTAAATAATTTAACTGGGTGCCAAATTTGTTAAAGTATACTACATTTCTGGAAACTGTTGTTTGGAAATTATTTGTATTAACCACATTTTCAACAAAATAAATTTCACCCTTTCATCTCATCTCATAGATGGGTCCTTTTATTTTTCCATTCTGTCCAAAGAACCATAGGAAATGACCACATGTAAATCATCCCAATTATTTTAAGAAGCTTATATTTTTTCTTATTTTATTTTACAGAGCATGCATATTTAAGCATATATGATGAATTTGATTAGGGTAATCTTCTCTGAGATAGCAATTTTTTAGAACAATAATTTGCAGAGGAATACTGGGGGAGGTAGGAAGATTGATAGAGTTCCACAGAGAAAAATAAATACCCAGTATTGTAATTAGGCATTCCTGCTCTTTAAGACCATTTCCCTTTGGATAACACCCCAACCACATATATTAAATTGCAAGGATGCCATCAAATAACTTACTAAATAAAGTGGGTAAACATTTATTCTTTGGGTATTTTGAATGCATCTTCCTTATTGTCAAGCCTCTCTTACTCTTCCAAGTTGTTCTAAATAACAAAACTCAGAGATTTGTATTGTAATTGCCAGATAATGGGGAAGGAAAAGTATCTAGAATAGAAATACGGATAAAAGGGAAACAATATCGCAGGACAGAGTAAGGAAGACTTGGAAGCCAAGAGAAAAGTCTGAGCACCTGCTGCAGGAGATGGTGAAAAGCGAAATTTACAAATCATGTTTCTACTTTCAGTATTCAAAACAGCTCTCTGGATTTCTTTCCTCTGATTGGAAAGCCAAACTAATTTTATTCTAAAAACTGAAGATGAAAAGCATTACAGAAATAAATTTTGTGTCAAAAAAAAAAGTGTTGGGACTCCTGGGTGGCTCATTTGGTTAAACATCTGCCTTTGGACGGGTCCTGGGATCCAAGTCCCAGGTCCAGATCCTTGCTCAGCCCTGAGCATCTTCTCTCCCTGCCTTCAGCACCGCCACCCCCAGTTGTGCTCTCTCTCTTTCTGGCAAATAAGTAAACAAAATTAAAAAAAAATTAAAAAGTGCCAAAGTCAAACTACATCTCATGCAGTTCAAGACTGAATAAATGCTATGATTCCAATCATTATATCTATCCATGAAACAATGTATTGCACATAGTAGACATGCAGTGAATACATGTTGAATGAATGAATAAAAGCAACATTTTACTCTAATTCTCAAGTAGGAAATGGCAGTTCCTACTAGCAGCAGTTGTTTTTATTTGTTTTTATTTTTTTTTCTATTTTAGCTCAATATTATTACTCAGGGAAGCTGGCAGACTGAAATCTGTTACATTAATGCCAGCAGGGATATATGTGTGTGAAGAGAGTAAGTAAACATTTATTGTACCTGATGACTCCATGGACCATCCATATGAGCTTTTAAGAGACTTGAAAATACTTGGTAGTATTTATACTTGGTGTGGACTCTGCAAATACTATTTGTGGATTTTATCTTTTGAAAATTTCTATTTTTGAATCACTTGAGATTTTTCAATTCAAAACCATTGGACTAATCTGTAACTATGTAGCTCCTTTTTCTTTGGTAATGAGTTAATCTCTTAAAATTTTGATTAAAATTTGATTTTGATTTGATTAAAATTTTGATTAAAATTTTGATGTTGTTAGGTTTCAGTCAAAATCAGTGTCAAAATAACTTCCAAGGACAGATATAATAACTATCACTTTAAAAAAATAACTATATTCTTCCTAATCTTAACAAAAATAACAAAAACATTGACAACTGCCACTTTTTGAGAGTCCCATATGTGACAGTTCCTTTTTCGGTGTTTTACATATTAATACATATATGACTTTACCTCATTATAGAAAAAACAAAGGCAAAGCAAAGAGAGATATAAAGTCTTACACAAAGTCATGCAGATCATACATTTTTGAACTGGACTCAAACCCAATACCCAGGCTATTTCTACAATGATAGAATTATCTCCCAAATTTATATTTAACTTGCATAAAATCTTGTGAGATAAGTAAGCCAAAGATACCTTTCTTTTTCCTTTATTTGGCAGAGGTTGGTATTAGAACATTCTGCATCTATATAAGTAATTTTATGAAAATAATAGAAATCCAGAGCTAGGAAAAATTTAAAGATAATCCAATCTGGTAATTCTCATTTTGGTTATTATATCATCTTATTCTTAATAATTATTGAAGATCTCTGAAAGCATTTGTTAAGATATTTTCATAGGTTTCTTTAATATTTAATATTTGATTTAATGGGAGGAAGTGGGATTTTCTTCTCTGTTTCTTCATTCAGTGTACTGTGACATCGTCTGTGTCTTATACTCTTATACTCTTGCCCACATGTGAGAGAATGAAAGAAAAAAAAATCAAATAACCTCTTAGTATTATTATGAAAATAGTTGAACCACCTCAGGGATCCCCCTGAAAGAGTGCAAGGGTATGTGGACCACACTTTGAGAACTACTGATCTAGATAAAACTCATTTAATACATAGGAAACTAAAGTGTCCTGTCCATCTATTCTGGAGCTCAAGTCTGGTGGTGGGTTAGGAAGGGGTTGGTACTTTCCTTAAAGGATATTAGATACGATTAGGATAGGCACTAAGTTACATTATGGAAATACACAGAGATGGTTTTAAGAGGGTCTATTTTTTACCTCCCTCCCACTCCTACTAATGGCACAACAATCTAACTCCAGCTCCCTCCTACTCCTACTAATGGCACAACAATCTACCCAAACCACCCTAATAGAACTGTCCTTACCTATGTCATCAATGATTTTGTAGTTAAATTTAATAAACATTTGTAAAGTATTTACCATTTTTTTTTTTTTTTGTTAACTAGCAACCCTTGACATGGCTGATCACTCTCCTCACTTTGAACCCTCAGTTGACCTGATCCTCCCATGATCTCCTGCTCAGTGGAAGCACGGTCTCCCCCTAGCTGCCCAAATCAGAAACCTGGGAAACTTCCCTGACTTAGCCCTCGTCCTCACCAAGTACTGTCAGTACTTTCTCAAAAATCTCTCTCTGGTCCATCCACTTCTATCTCTCAGTACCATCCTACCATCTTGCCCTGAAGACACATCTTGGTCTTTCCTAACCTGCTTTATTACAACTGCCTTCCAACCCTTTCTTCCTCCAGTTTTAGCTCTTCTGATCTGTCTTCCATACTGAAAATCTGAGTGATTCTCTTTTTCTTTTCTTTCTTTCTTTCCTTCCTCTCTCCTTCTCTCTCTCTCTCTCTTTTTTTTAGAGAGAGTGGGGGTGGAGGGGGTAAACAGGAAAGGGTTAGATGGAGCGGGAGAGGGAATCCTAAGCAGGCTCCATGCCAATGTGGAGCCCAACATGGGGCTCGATCATGACCTGAGATCATGACCTGAGCCTAAACCAAGAGTTAGACACTCAACCAACTAAACCACCCAGGCATCCCAGTGATTCTTTTGAAATGTGGATGCCAAGTAAGTACTCTCCACTACCCTTAAGACCTTAACTCTAAAGTAATTTACATGGGCTTAAGCAACCCCATGTCCTCTTAAATTACACTTGTCACCACTTCTTCCTTGATTCTTAAGATTCTTTGCCCACACTCTCTCATCTCCCTGTCAATATAAAAAACTTTTTTTTTCTATCTATTCCTTCAACTCTTACTCTTTTTATTCAAGTGTTAACTTAGATGTCACTTCCGTTGAGTAATTTTCGTGAGTACTCTCATTTCAAGTTAGATGATTCTGCTGTATTCTTTCTCAATAATTGCCCTTTCCCCACCAAAATATTATTTGCCATTTTTCATTTATAATTGCCAGTTTAATAAACTTTACCTGTCTTCCCCCATATGTTTTTTAATATAGTATGGACCGGAAATTTTTCTAATTTACTTTTTATTGTATTACCAATATCTAGGACAATGCTTGATCTGTAGAAAGAATTTAATAAACATTTGTTTGATGTGGGAGTGAATGAATGTTGTCTTCTTTTCCTTCTCTTATTTCTACGGCCAGCTGTATTTATAGTTTTCTGATTCATTTTTCCTGATGAAGTTGGAATTCATTAATTGAATTATTTTATTGTCTTATGCTACTAGCTAATATAATATAGTTATTACCCTATAATATCGTTATGCCAAAGTAGTTCAAAAAGTGACTCCATTATGACACTTACCTGAAACCAGACTTATCTTTGGAAATTGGCCTTGTTTTTTGGTGACCAGGAAAATCACCTGGAAAGACTGTTAATAACGCACATCCATGAGTCATATCCTCTGCAGGTTGTAACCATCTTCATAGATACTGTCATACCTTCCAAAGTTTGGGAGTCATTGTCTTATACCACAATTATGCTCTAGTTTATTTGTAAAATAAACCAATTGTAAACTGCAATTATACTCTGGTTTTATTTATAAAAAATATTGCAGTTATACTCTGGTTTATTTATAAAAAGTAGTAAAACAATGCATATATATATATGTATATAATATACTTTTATACATGTTTTGGAGGATTTTATAAGCTCAGTGTTAAACTACTACAGGTGTTATAAATTCAAATATTTGTTTTTGTGTTTGTTTAGCCTGTTAACGTCTGTACACATTATATACATGTTAATCTCTAGACTGAATTGTATTATGTTTAATGGGTGCATTTAATATCAATTATGTAATATTTATTTTACTATAGTTAGTGAATGTTTAAATTTATAAAAATGAGACAGTTGTAGTATACTGTGTAATTTTTGCAACCATTATTTATAGAATTCTAAGTGGCAAAATTCTAAAATAATCTTAAATGAAGTAAATTTTATGCAATAATATTTTAAAAGCAAAAGATACTAGGTATATTTGTGAATGTACATATTTTTTAAACTGTATATCTCATTTGAGGATGAAAATATTAAAAACTAGTCATGTTAATTTTATTAACTCTGTTGCAACATATTGAAGTGTACCATTATATATATTAAGGTCTATTTATTTAAAAATTGAATGAAAAAAGTCCTAGAATTAGATTTTACTCTCTGGAGCATACGTTATTTTAATACACAGATTTTTACTCAGAATAAGATATATTTTTATTCCTGTTATTCCAGTTTCCAAGTAAAGTAACATACACATTCCCAAAGAGAAATCTACAGATTAGTTATTTACAAATATATTTCTTTATTATTATTTGTTCTACCAATATTTATGAAGGTATTTCCTCAGGGAATATAGAAATCCAGAGAAATACAGAGATGAGATGGAAAAAGGTATATAAGAAAGAAGAGTTGGAAGAGAAGACAAAAAAATTGTTTAATTTGATCCAAGCTAGAATAGAACTGGATGATCCTCTTTTTCTTATCACACTTTTTTATATATTGGATCTTTTATATGGGTTCTTGAAGGGAATTAATTACTGAAGTTTGTATGAAAGAATAAATTTAATGATTTATCTGTTACTTAAAAATGCCTAACAGTTCCATGACATATTGAACATGTGTCTACTAATTTGATATATTTTTGAAACACGTACTCAGGAGCTGCTTCCCTAGGAAAATATATTTGCTTTACTAATAATGTGTGTGGTTATATTTGTTTCTGAAATTAATGTGATACCTAGCAAATAATACAAAAAAGTTTTATTTCTTTAATTTATTTATGGTTCAGACCACTACATAGAGTAGATTTTATTAAAGTTATTTTACTCTTACCTATATACCAAATTACTAACCTGTTACTTGTAAACAAAAACAAAAAAGCAACCAGAGTTTCCAACACTGGAGAATAATAACATAAATTACATAAATTGCTATAAAATACAGTATGAAGTGGATGAACTAGAACAATTGTCACTGACTTACAGCAACCTTTAAGACATTGTCACAAACCACTATTATTATAAAACACAAAACAAAACAAAACTCTAGGTGTATATGTGGAAATGCGTAGAAAATGTATGGAGAAATAATATTTGTAAGCTATTAACTGTGACAACCCTTTGGGAGCAGAATTGGGGTACAGAGGGAGCCTATTTAGCTCTATATACTTTTATTTATTTAAATTATTTACATCAACTTATAATCATGTATGTCTTTCATAATTTGTAAAAAAATTTCTTAAAGAATTAGAGAAATCATCATTTTAACAAAAATAACTGGGGATGTGGAGTTATGAAGTAGGAATTTCAGTGGTCACACCATGAAATACACATATACATGGTCAAGAAAATCAGGCATTGTAGTGAACAAGTTCTATGATTCTATGACCTACTCTGCTTTTTCTCTAATATGCTTTTTCTCCCCCTTTTTCATTAAAGGTCTCATTCGTTTGCAGGAGCTCATCAAAGCTCCATCAAGGTACAATCTTCGGCTTAAAATCCGCCAACTTCCTGCTGATACAAAGGATGCAAAACCGTTACTAAAGGAAATGAAAAGAGGCAAGGAGTTCCATGTAATCTTTGACTGTAGCCATGAAATGGCAGCAGGCATTTTGAAACAGGTACTCTTTAACTTACTTAAATTCTTGGTTTCTTTATTACATTTGTATTTAAAGCAGGGTTTTTTGTTTCCTTGGTCCTTTGGTTTGGGTGGGGGGTGGAGGAGTAGCCACAAGCCTGGGAGGGGCAGATGGAAAGGGAGAGAAATCCTGAGGAGCTAGATACTGGGACCCTGACACCACGACTGGAGCCAAAATCAGGAGTTGGACCTTTAAACTACTGAGACACTCAGGCACTCTCCTCCCCCACTTTTTAAAATCAAAGTGTTATTGTCACACAGTTAAAATGAGCCAGAGAATTTGCCTTGATGTAATTTTCTGATTAAAAAGTCTGACATTTGCTTTTAATTAATTGTCTTAAAGGAAAAGTAATGCAAATATTGATGCTCTTCAAAAACACATTGAAGTTCTGAGGTTACTTTCAAATGGCTGCAATGCTATTTGCTATCACAAATGTTGGTTATTGAGATAGATATTTCTGTTTTGCACTGAAATGAAGGAATAAAATGAGAATCATGATTAAGCATCTCAATCATTACAATCAACTCATTGAAAAAAGAGAAAAAAGATTTGCTATTTAGCTGGCATCTTCTAGGAGATGCCTTACACATTTGATCTTATTTAATCATGACTGCGACCCCACCCAGGAAGTAGAGACTATCTTCACTACAGAGATGAAGAAACTGAGTCTTGGGGTAAGATTGAGTAACTTGATCAATGACCAGAAGCAAGAAATAGCAGAGGGATTCATATTTCTCCTAGCGATATTAAGTATTCATTCCAGAATAAAGCATCGCCTGACTCAAAAGATAATACTAAATCAATCAAATGAAATAATTCATAGCAGTGAAATCTTTTAATGTTGCTTCTGCACTGTTCTAACCTAACAACCCACTGCAAAGCAGCAATTATTATTCTCCTATATATTATAGATGAGGCAAGACTTGGATGCTGGGGGTTAAATGGCTAGTATGAGCCCATATACTTACTAGCAGTAAAGCCTAGATTTGGACTCAAGTCTTTTGGACCTTGATTTGTAAGCTTTTTTTATACATACTGGCTAATATCTCAGTGGCTTGGGATTAATCAACTGTCCTAAAACCTCTCATGTATAAGATAAAATATCTCTACTGGAGAATTACGTAGATTCAGATGTCAAATTATATCCCATAAAATATAACTATCAACAGTAAATGCCTGTTATAACATGGTTAGTTTATTAAGCAGATGTTTGTCCAATCTTCCAATGTGAATGTCGGTTTCACTACAGTAAAATCTTTAATTGGATTTGGAAGATTGCTCTAGTGTTATATTTGGGTAGTAAAGCATATGAAATTTGGGTGTGTTTTTTTGTTTCTTGGGTCTTTTTTGGTAGTGAATAAAGTGGTGCAATAAAGTAAACAGTGAAATCTGGAATAGGGATTTATTTTTCGTACATACCAAAACAATTCTTGGTCATATTTAAAATATACAGACTTGGCAAGGAGAGCTTTCCTTTATGCCCAGAGTGAGAAGCACTCTATGATTTGTCAGGGACGGAGCTTTGGTAGTTTTTTCGAAGCTTCCAGCAAGTATATAAAGGATCAATTGTATTGTCTCTAGAGTAACTGACTTATTTTGCATATCTGAAAGGTTATAGTATCTATCAACTTTAATAATAGAATTGCTGTCCTGCCTTCTATTTGATATATCCATTGTTTTATAATTGTTTTCTTATATCGTAACCTGCTCTGTTTGCAAAATGAAAAGTGAATTAAGGTAAATTTAAAATATATACAAGAGTGCCTGGGTGGCTCAGTCATTTAAGCATCTCCCTTCAGCTCAGGTCTTGATGTCTAGATCCTGGGATGGAGCTCCCTGCTCAGTGGGGAGCCTGCTTCTCCCTCTCCCTCCACACATGTGCTCTCTCTCAAATAAATAAATAAATAACCTTAAAAAAATAAAATATATACAGAAGAAAAAGTTAATAATTTTAGCAACTTTAGGAGATGAAAAAACAGAGCAGAGGTAAAATGATAATATGAGAGTTAAGATGAATCCAGAGTAACATTATTACAGAGAATGCCTGTTTTTAAATTCTGTAACACTAACTAACCACATATATGGTGTTTGTTTTTTAACTTACCTTCTCCAGACAGCATTTGTTCCACATTTGGATCTTAGTTATTCTAGAAACTAATGCAAGAAGAAAGCAAATAGCTTCCTTCTTGTAAATGAAGTAGTCCACTTAATAGGACTTTATTTTATGACTTGGGAAACTTTTCTGAGTTTTCTCAACACTGGTTAATGACAGAAGTCCAAAGAAATGGTATAAGAGATGGAAAACAGGCATAGATGGGCTTTCAGCTTGTCTGGCTTAATCTAAGAACAAATATTAGGAGTACCCAGAAATATGGATCAGTTTATCAGGTTAGCCTTATTTGTTTCATTGTTTTATTTATTTAAACTAAGTGACCTCTTCCTAAATATTGAGCAAAAGAGAATTTGAAGTTTTCTTCCCTGAAAACTTTAAAAGTGAGTGAAGCTTGGGGCTGGCTCTTTGAGTGCACTAATGGGCATACATGCCTTAATAACAAAAGATTCCACTTCCACCCAAATTTGTCAAAGAGAATTCCCTATGGCAGGCTTAAGATGATCTGCGATTAAACCTCACAAGGTCATTCTATCATAGAGTAAAAGTATTAAGACCTTGAAAGTCTAGATTAGAGGCTATATTTTTTTGTATTTATATATATATTATATATATAAATATGGGATTATATTTTTTAGATTGAAAAAAAAATAAAATCAGGTGCAAATAAACAAGTAGAAAGCAACAAGAAGCAAATTAAATTAAATTTTTAAAAATATGTATAAAGTCCACCTCTTCAGTTGTTAACTTTGAGCAATATAACTTCTTGATATAACCTAAAGGATAAACTGACTGCAAATTATATGCCTAGATGTGTTAATTTGTCATGTGGCATTGTTTACACTAGTTAAATGTTGGGAATTTCTAATAATATTTTGATTTTGGAAAAATGTATCTGTGGTATTTCTTTCCAGGAGGGATAATACAGTACAACCAATTTTTCTGTTGTACACCCAAGTTTCCTATGGTGGCTACTCTCATATTATTTTTACATAAGAAGGTATTAATTTTATTATTATTAATGTGGCTTGAAGTATACATACAGTTCACTTAAAAGTGGCAAGACATTATGTTGTCTTGACAAGACATAATGTTAAGACATAAATGTTATAGTTTAAAAAACATCCAGAACAAGTTAGTCATGTCTAAATTTGGCGCCTCTCCAGATTAGATGGGGGCCCCATATGTGGGGCAGCAGTTGGTTAGAAGCCAGTGGCCCAGGGTGGGAGGCAGTGAAAATAATTCACCTAAGCCAGAACAAAGAAGATAGAAGTTTATTGAATACACCTCAAAGGAGAGGTAGGCAGGACAGCAAAAGAGAGGCTGCCTGCTAGGAGGCAGTGGGTAGAAGCTGATTTTAAAGAGGGAAGGTGAGGAGGTACCGTGATAGATGGAATTTTCACCTTTTTGGTAGCTGGGGCTAGTTGTAAGTAGCCCTTTAATCAGTTGGGGCCTATGGATATCTTGAGGTGAGTTGCCTGTCAGGCATGTCTGTATTCATTCTGGTGATCATCACTGTGGGCCCCTTTGCCTTGATCAAGTTTGCATTGATTCCACAAAGTTCTAATTCCACAAAGTTCTTTTTTTAGTTGTCCTGAAAATTATTTATTTATCTTTCAAGAGAGTATCCCTGTTCATTTTTGTTAATGTTACAGTGTAAGTACTCAATTAAAAATAACTACCTTTTTTTATTTAGATCACACATCATAGTCCATAATTGATTCTTGTTTTCAAAATCAAAGGCTGAAGGAGGGCCAGTGAAAAGCATAAGCAGCCCTTAGTTATTCCCTACAGATTTCTTTTCAAGGTGATGAAGTTAAAAATACCCATGTCAGAAGCAAACCATTCTCCTTACCACCATCTCCTTAACCCCTGCCATCCCCACCTCTAGAACACAATTTTCAATACTGGACTGAGATGTTTGAAGTTTTCAAACTATCAAAGAAAAAAACAGACAAAAATTTTAGATTATATAGATCCTACAATGAAGCTACATCTTTGGGAATATAAAATACCCTGACGTGGGGCTCGATCCCAGGACTCTGGGATCATGGCCTCAGACAGAGGCATAAGCTTAACCATCTGAGCCACCCAGGTGCCCCTAAAATTTGCCATTTAATAAAATGGCATATTATACCTAAACTTCAAGAGGTAGAGATCTAGAGTTCATGTTTACTCACTATCTCAATTTGTTAGCCAATTTATTCATTCTTATTTTGTCCTGCTTTCCTACCTATAAAATAAGTGTAGTAATAGGACCTACCTCATAAGGTTTTTAATGAAGCTATTGGGAAGCAAGAATTCCTTCCCCTTCAAGGGTCTTTCTAGCTGGACTAAGAATCAAATGGACAGGAGAGAGATTAATAGGAGAAAAACAAATTTAATAGAATACATATAGGGTATCCACACGGACATAGAAATTCCAAAGACAGTCTGGCAAAATGAGTTACATGTGTCATGATGAAATAAGAAGGGGGACTTCAGAGGAAAGGAATCCAATTCACAGGATGTAAGAAAAGCAGATATTAGATGTTTGTTTTGCCATACTGATGGATCACTCAGATAAAATTTATCTCTGCTAATAACCCTTATTCTGGAAAGACCCCCAATTTAGATTTTTCAAAGTAGTTAAGGGAGGGGCAAAAGTTTCTCTTGACCCCATAGGATATCCATTGCCTTCAGCTTGGAATAATGTTCATGCTAAAATGACCCATCTTGTGTCTGCTTGCCTTCAGCCTCTACAAGGCTTAAACGGACTAAAATATGCAATGTGCTTAGAATAGTACTAAACACATTTTAGGCATTATATGTTAATTATAGTTGTGGATTTGAATTACTGTTTCTTTCAATTATCTTCAGTTTTTTTAATCTATATCTATATACCTGTTGAGTTGATAAAAACTATTGACAAGGAGGGGCGCCTGGGTGGTTCAGTGGGTTAAAGCCTCTGCCTTCAGCTCAGGTCATGATCCCAGGGTTCTGGGATTGAGCCCCGCATTGGGCTCTCTGCTTCGTGGAGAGCCTGCTTCCTCCTCTCTCTCCCTGCCTGCCTCTCTTGCCTACTTGTAATCTCTGTCTGTCAAATAAATAAATAAAATCTTAAAAAAAAAACCAAAAACTATTGACAAGGATAATGCTGAGCTGTCATTGCACAATTCTGGAGTTGAGAAACCTTTGATATATATCCATCAGGAACAATGAATACCTTCTACAAAGATTATCTTATAAACCTAAGAGAAATTTTCTCTCATTTCAGTTAAGATTCAGACTTCATCAGAGCATTATTGGCTCACACAATCTCTGTCCATTCAGGAAATATGATATGATAATTTGGTTCCTAGGTATTGCGCACAAAATTCCACTGTGTGTGTCAGGCAGGGTAATTCACCAATGAAGACCAAATATGTACTCTTATTATAAATTGCAATATCACAATTTCTAAATTCCTTTCACCTGCTTAATTCTTCGCTGCTGCCTTTCATTAACAAATGTTCCTCCCTTTTAATAAATGTATTTTATTTTTCCAAAGTCTTCACGATTATCTATCTTAACTGCACAACTTGATTCTAGATATGCAAATTTTATTTTAGCTAATTGGTTAATACCTACCTGTGAGTATAGAATACATGGTGTAGAGCTGGGGCAGCTATTTAGCAAATGAATTCATGTAGTTGGTATTTTATGGAAGAGTATTAGGTGCACCTGAGAATACTTGTTTCCTACTAAAAGCTCTTCATTCAGCTCAAAACCTCATCATTTTTCAATCATCATCACCAACTACTGTTCATTGATAAACAGCTATTTCAAAAGTGTTCTCATTTTCAGAAGAAAAATTGACAGTTCACTGACTGGAAGTTCTAATCCAAAAGTCCCTATTTTAAGATCGATTGTCAATTGACAAGGACTGTAGAAGTATGAAATAAAACAGTAATTTGCAACTGGTGTATTAGTAAAAGTAAAAAAAATGTTTCTTTGTACTTTTCGAATAACAGTGGTGATTTACAGTTGCTTCATCAATGCTAAGGAAAGTCTCTAAAGTGCTAAAAAAAATTCCTACTGGCATTGTACTTTATAGCATTTTTCCCCCCTAATTGAATAATAGTGATCATCAAAATAAAATGGTGTTCCTCTTTAGGGTATTTGTAGTGGAGACATTACAAATATAATGATCTAAGATGTGCTAATTTCAGGTTTGTGTCAATTTTAATGCCTCCTTTAATATGTAAAGCTATAAGCGTTACATTGCAAACTTTCAACTAATAGCTTTCCTACCAAGAGAATTGGTTCGGAAATTCCTTCAGTAGCCACTAATCTTCCTTAACTATGGGGAAAAGATTTAGTTTGACCCGTTTTAATGTAAACTGAACATTATACCCGGATTCTTCATTACATCCTACTATTTTGTTATTGACATATTTCATATGATGTGTACCTTAAATATTAATGTTTTTATTTTTTACTTCCTAGGCTTTAGCTATGGGAATGATGACAGAATACTATCATTATATCTTTACCACCCTGGTAAGTAACTTATTAAAGCATAAAGTTAATGCTCTAAATTTTATTATTACAACTTTTCAGTATGGAAAATGGGCTTTTGAGTGAGAAATGATGACTAACACCTTTGTAGTTATCATTTATTTTATTTTGATAGAACTCAGGAGGAATTGATCCTCATGGGGAATAATTTTTGGTGGAAAGCTGATGATTTTGAAATAATATTATTTCAGATTTCAATTCAAAATATCATATCTTATTTATATATTGCTTTAGAGAACTTTCAGAACATAATAGATTTTAAAATTAGTTTGCTGAGCAAATCAGTGTTTTTTTTTTTTTAAAAAAAAGCACACATTTTTCTGTTGTTATTTTGGTTCTATTTACTTTACAAAACTAGATTCATTGAAACCGTTCTTTTAGTACACTAAATTTTCTATCCTATTTTTGCCCATGTTTATTTGGATTTTTAAATGTCAATCTTACTGAATTTACTATTAGCAAATTGAATGCTACCTTTATCTTTTGTTTTTACATATCCACCACACAGTTTTTTTCTTAAATTTGCATGAAAATATGACCTTACTCTTCTGTCAAACCTACGTACTCTTGGTTCTATTTCTTTACTAATATGGTATCCCGATTTTCTTCTTCTGTGAAATGACTGTTTCTGTCACTAATTTTTCCCTGCTGTAAGGATAGAAAATTTGTCCTTCTTCCCTTCTAGGTTCTTTGGCTGGTCTAATGATTAAATTGACATAAAACAGATTAATGGGAGAAAAAAACAAATTTAATTTCATATGTAAGGAGCCCCAAAGATATGAGACCAAGGTCAGGTCAGGTAATTGAGCTAAGGAATAGAACGAGGGCCTGCAGCTTCAAAGGGGAGGAGGGTAATTCACAGACTGATAAGCAGATATTTGGTAATTAGAAATTTGCCCTGCCATGCAGAAAGATCTTTCAGATAAAAAATTTAACTCTAGTAATAGCTTTTTTTCTGGTACTGGCCCCCTATATAAATTCTTTCAGGTAGTTAGGGCAACATAAAAGGTTTTCCTGAGTCTACTGGGTCTTGATTGCCTTCAGATCAGAGTAATCCACATGCCGAAGTGCCATATTTGGGGGTGGCATATTCTATTTCCTTTATTGCCTGTTGCCTCAAGTGTGAGAGTTACCTCCAAGTTTGAGCCTTTATTCTATTTTCCTTTATCCTCTTCAGTATTTTCTTCACAACTGGTATGTATTTAGAACTTTAATTATTACCTTTGTTGAAATGAAATCTAAATTTCCCTTCCTAATATTTCTGAGTTGTTATTTCCTGTTACATTACAGAACAATTCTGTTGTCACATTAATTTCAAATTATTTGAACCTCTAAATCGACCCCTCTTCTGACTTCCTTCAAAGCCTCCATTCTCTGACTCCTACATCATCACCAAAATTTGACTGTTTTTTTCCTCCATACTGTCTCTAGCATGCATCTCCATTCCCACAATGACCAGTCTAACCATGTTTTCTGTTAACTCAGAGATTGGTCTCCTTGATTTTAGGAGTCTTGAAGCTACTAAAATGTATTTGATTACTATAGCTTCCTGTAATAACAATTCTCCTCCAATAGAGATTCTTCACACAGTAGTTTATATTTTACTGGTAAATACTGTGGTTCACTCTAATAGGGGTATTACTTCCCACCAGGTGACTTTTTGCAGCCCATAAAAAACTCAGTGATAGGCTGGAGGGGAGGGATTAAAAAACTTTACTTATCAGCAAATTATATGTCGATACAGTTCCAACTCAGTTTCACCATAATCACAAAGTTTTAGAGGAATCAAAAGTATCTTTTTTTTTTAAGATTTTATTTATTTATTTGACAGATAGAGATCACAAGTAGGCAGAGAGGCAGGCAGAGAGAGAGAGAGAGAGAGAGAGAGAGAGGAGGAAGCAGGCTCCCTGCTGAGCAGAGAGCTCAGTCCCAGGACCCTGGGATCATGACCTGAGCCGAAGGCAGAGGTTTTAACCCACTGAGCCACCCAGGCGCCCCTCAAAAGTATCTCTTAATAAGGAAAAAGAAATTTTTAAAAAAGTAAGATATATAGAACTCATTAACCCATAATTGAAGGCATTTTTTTTTAGTTTGATTTTAACCTTTCTTATTTTCTTTTGTTGCTATTCTCCTTCACCAATCCTCTTTTATAGAAAAACTGATCTAGAACAGTCTCCTGAATAGGTTTTATGTTTTCATATTTTTGTCCCTTTACTGACACTTTGAATGACATCCTTTTTCCTTTTGCCTATCAAAAGCCTGGTCATTCTTTAATGGGAGCTTAGATCCCATCTGCTCTATGAAGTTATTCTTGACTACAAAAACTGAAAGTTTTTTGTCTTGCTTTTGACTCCTTGCACTTACCACTTCTACTCTTTCACCCCTTAGGGTGTGTGAGCATGTGTCTCTTTGGCTAGATTGCAAATATTGAAAATAAAAACCTAAAAATTCCATATATTTTTTCACAGCACAGAGCACAGTTCAGACCAATATCATCTGCTCTCCACTGAATTTATTTCTATTTTGTAGCCTATGTCACTGTATAACTCCAAAACAAGCTTCACAGGACCAACAGCATTACTGTTGCTCTGGTTCCTAATATTATCTATAAGATCTGAAGATTAGTTAATGCCAACTTGAAAGAGGGCAGGGGTCCCACATGTTGCATGTTCTTATGGTGACATTCAACTCTTCTGAATGCTATGGCCTCCTCTCTCCTGGGAAGACCAAAAGTTAAAGTCAAAGTATTCACTACAGCCTGCAACCAACAACCAAAATCTAAAGGTTCCCTATGGTGAACTTGCTGGGTAAGGTAAACAACAACAACAATAACAAAGGACCTGCAAGGGTTCCTCAGCCAAAAAGTCCAGTTTTGTTACCCTCAGCTTTAATATAATTTTCATTGGTTAGAAGCCATATTTCATGAACTGTTTCTTTTAAAAAAAAGGTAAGACAAAATAAAAAAAAAATGATAAGTGCCAGTAACCAGTCAAGGAAGCAGAGCATACAAAAAAAAATCTAGTCAGTTAAAAAAAAAGATAGGACATAAAATTTAAGGGCAATCTATCCTAAATATGGAGAAGAAAGCTTATGTAAATCTTAACTGTAGGTTACAGAAAAACCTGTCATTTCATTGGTAGAATTAGAATATGATATATACATGCATATTTATTTAGAATATGCATGTTTACATTAGGAAAGCATGAAAATAGTCTATTTGTATCTTGGTGATTTGTGGTGTTTAACGTCATTTGAGAAACAATCATGTTAACTATCTAAGGGAAGTAACAATAATTGACTATTTTTTTTTAATTTTACATTTCTGTGAATATACTCTATTGATACTAACACAAAGAAATTTGTCTTTCAGGATCTCTTTGCTCTTGATGTAGAGCCCTATCGATACAGTGGTGTTAACATGACAGGATTCAGAATATTAAATACAGAAAACACACAAGTTTCCTCCATCATTGAAAAGTGGTCAATGGAACGGTTGCAGGCACCGCCGAAACCCGATTCAGGTTTGCTGGATGGATTTATGACGGTATGAATTCCCACTTCCAGATTAGTTTGTGTATTTCTAAGTAATTTTGCACAAATTATTTAATCTGCTGGATAAAAACTTGGGTTTAACTGTTGACCTTACAGGCATGTTCTCAGAACTACTATTGCAAATAATCCTATTAATGCTTTCCTAAATTAATTTTATGTGGCAAATTTGTACTTTTATACAAGTATCTCAAAAGACTTTACAACTATTGTTAGAAAACTACAATGTGGGGATTTCTCTAAGTTTAATGAGTGCCATATATAGGATAAATTAGAGACTGAGAAGAAGATGTTAACATGATAGTTATACTTTTGATCTTAACTATCGATACATGATTATTCTTCATCATGTTGGCTTGTGATGTCATATGAATGACCTACATCACACAGAAATCTCCTTTAAGTTAGTCAGTCTTTAAGGCTTAAGACTAACAATAATCATACTTGTTATTTTCAAGTCCTTGTTTAAACTTAGAAACTGGATTTATGGAGAAACTACAAAAGAAGGGAACATTCTGGTATATTCTTTATACCATTGCTGCCGATGAAAACCCAATAGAAGACACATATAATTTAAAATTTTCTGATATCTCTGTAAAAAAAATAAAAAACAAGTAAAAAATCAATATTATTAATTTATTTTACTTAAATGATTATATTAAAAATAACTTGAACAGATAATTAGTATAAAAGTTATGACAGATATTTTGCATTTTCTTTTTGCTACTAAGTCTTTGAAAGTTGTCATTGACACCATACATATTAATTCAGAATAGTCACATTTCAAGTGCTCGATAGCTAAATGTAAGTACTGGGTACCTTACAAGACCAGGTAGTTTATACTATACTATTTTTATACTATAGTTATTTAAGCAAATTATAAATGTTTGATACATTCTCATTGAATCTGTTTACTATTTCTATTTTTATTCTAATTATTGCTGCATTTTAGGAAATAACTAAGCACTTTGGCAATATTTATGTTTCCTAGGTCATTACAACATCTTTTATTAAGTGTCAGTCTAAATGGAAATTTTATAAGCATAACATTCTTTATTCGATGTGTAGAAATATTTTTCTGTTAGGATGATAGTATTTACCTTAGTTGCTTCAGTAAAGGTTCAAAGTATGTTTTTCATGTAACAAAATAAAGGAAAACTTCTACTATTTTTTCCTTAAAAGTAGATTCAATCATACAAGTTGACTATCTTCATAGAGACTGAAATCATAGTCACACTCACGGTACCAAACTTCTGATGGAAAGAAAAAAGACATTTGCTTTCTTTTAGTGAGAAAAACAACCTCCTAGAATTTAAAAATGTCTTATACCCACATTAATATTTTTAAAGATATAATATGAGGGGAATTTTATACTTTTGCATAAAAATAGAGATCATTGAATAATTCTGGTATTTTGGTATTAACCTAAGTATATTTGAGAAACTTTTTTGGGAGGAAAATATTTAAATAATTTTAAAATGAAGATATTTTTCTCTAAATTATATCTAGATTAAAAATTAAATACAACCTAAAAAATTACAAATATTATGCTTTATTCTCAGTGTGAAGATGTTGAATTAAACTTTTGGAACTTAATAAGAAAATGTTATTTCTTAAAATAAAGTATATACTATTCTTTAAGTTATTATTTTAATCATGTATTTACATTTTTTTAATATATGTTATCTAGCTGTCTTTATCATTCTTTGATTTCCAGATGGATATCTTATTATTTGTTACTCAAAACCATTTTTGAATGATTTTAAGAAAAGTAAATCAGTAGGTATCATGACAATATTAACATTTTTACTTAGCACTTAAATCTAAAACTTCTACTAATATGTTCAAGGATTACTGTCTTCTTTATATATCAAAACCACAAAAATTATCCGACTGTATTTAGGTATTCTCTGTATTTCTGTATGATTCCCTATATAACAGTACATGTCATCACCTGAAACAGTGCTGTCTAACTTCTAAGTAACTTATAGAGACTATTGAAAGACAAATATAAAGGAAAGGTTATTAATTTCTTGTCCAGAAGGCAGGGACTCTTAGAGGGAATTAACCTTGAGAATATAGAACAAAAAGGGTTTTAGGAGGAATACAGGTTTGGGTTCTTTTTTTTCTAGCCATGAGTCTGTTCCTTCTCAATTCTGTCTCTCTGAGGTGATTTAGTTGGGGTGGTTGAGTGATGGAATAAAAACGCACTTATAAGAAAAAAAGAAAATTAGCCTGTTTATTGAAAATTCTGGGCATTGTGTATAGAACATATTTTGAAGTCTTTAGAAGAATACTTAATGCCAGCACTCTTACCTTTGTTGCAGTCATGAAGTATTTTCCAAGTGGCATATTAAATTTAAAAAAATGAAAATATTTGCATATAAAAGATAATTACCCCTTCATTTATATATTTTTAAGTTACTACAAAATATAAAGATTTCACCAGAAAACTTGAGATAAGATTTAAAAGTGAGAACATTTTAAAAATGAGTGAGCCACAGTTAAATTTACTTGTATGAACACTTTTTAAATAATATTTCTTATCTAAAAATGTGTACTAGTTATATATCTTATGACACCAACTATTTTGGCAGTAGACATGAAATTTGCTATTAAAATAAAAATGTCTTCAAAAATGGATACAGATTGATTACTTTTTAAAAATTCTCTTTTGGAAAGTAATATCTTTCAAAATCTCATTATATAGCATTATATAATGACATAAAATATTATATGCAAAATATTTTCATTATAAAGCATTAATTCTTAATTATAAAATACCACATTATTATTATAAATATAAAACCCACATAGTATCTGTATAAGAATGTCAGTATATTTGTGCCTTGCATGAGTATTATTTTTCTTATTCATTAAAGATCAGATTGTAAGCATTTTTCCAGTCATTAAGTGTTTAGGAAAAGGAATTAATAGGTCATTTCCACCATGAATGGAGTCAGGAAATTAAGAGGAGGCTAGTTAGAAAAGAAAAGAATTACAGCCTGGCTTTGTGGTGTTGGCAACATTCCCTTCAGTCAGTTCATGAGATCTCAGTGTTTATATATCTCTTGTTCTTTTTTCTCCCTATGGTCTCATAAAGAAATGGGAATATCAGCAAAGTCCCTGGTGCTTGGAACAAGACATATTATTATCAGTATCATAGTCATTTATCAGTATGTAAGATCATAGTGCTTAGACTTTCACATTCTTTCTTCATGTTGAACTATAAAAGGAAACAATGAATTGGATTCATAAGAATATTTCTGGTTGAGTTAGCATCTTAACTGACCCCTGGGTTAAGTGTTTATCTGCTAAATGACTATTGAATACAAGACCATTTCTCTTGTACTTGTGGTTTCTTCTATGACTTGGGGTCATCATAATAAATATATTAATCTCATTAGCTCAGTAAAAATTTTATCTCCATTTGGTATCAATCCAAACAAGAAGCCAAGTTCCAGAGTACATCCAAGCCCAATCTCTTTAAGGAAAAAGTTAAAAAAAGAAGCTCAACAACCTTCTTCCACAAATAAGGGTTTTCTTTTCCTAACTCTTGATATCACCTTTCTCACACTTTCCCCAGTGCCTGCACCAGTCAATATACTAGACTCCTCTCACACTTTCCCCAATGCCTGCATCCAGTCAATGTACTAGACTCCTCTCAAGACATGAGCCCTTACTGTAGAACACTTTCTTTACTGTGCATCGTCTCCTGAGCATAAACATATACATATTTCCATGCTTCTGGGAGTATGGAAGTCCTCTAAGTGGACCACTGTTCTTTACTGCATGATCAGTTGACATTGCTCCCAGTCTTCTTCCCAGACATCTGACTTCTCCAATCATAGTTCCCAAGGGCAGAGATTCACTTTTTTGAATCCATCAGAGCTGATGATGGTTGTATTTATTATTGATATACGAGTTTGCAATAATCTCAATTCAAGAGAATGAAATCCAGTGGAAATACATCAAGGTCAGTTTTAAACAGTCTAGCTGTGTCCTAGAAATCTTTCCTAGTTCCCCCATTATGTCCATGTATATTAATACTAGACCTCTATTTTATTTGGTAGTTTAAAAGTACCACTTTTTCTTATATTGAATATAATATCACACATATTCCTTGACAATGTAAGTTTAAAAAGCAAGCCAATAATGACTGTGTTGTTTGGCTATATTATTTGGATTTCTACAGGGAGGTTACTATTTTGGAAATATAAACTTTGGATGCCAACTGCTGTCTCCATTTCCTTTTCTCTCTTCATATCCATCAGTCAATCATCAAACACTTTCCAAGTCTATAGTCTCAATATTTTTCTTCACTACATTCTTCTTTTCACCCCATGACCCATGCCTTAGTTAAGAACCCCATGATCAGGACGCCTGGGTGGCTCAGTTGGTTAAGCCACTGCCTTCGGCTCAGGTCATGATCCCAGCGTCCTGGGATCGAGTCCCACATCGGGCTCCTTGCTCGGCAGGGAGCCTGCTTCTCCCTCTGCCTCTGCCTGCCACTCTGTCTGCCTGTGCTCGCTCTCTCTCCCTCTCTCTGACAAATAAATAAATAAAAAATCTTTAAAAAAAAAAAAAAAAGAACCATGATCTCTCCTCTGTCTATTGTAATAGTCTTCTTGAAGTCCCACTCCTAACATCCCTGCTCTACACTTACCTTCTATGTGAACATTGCTATGACTCCTTGTCATTTACTAGATAAAATTTGTATCCATTTGCCAAGCCTGCAAGGCCCTCCATAATCTGGCTTCTGCTTCTTGTTCAGCCTCCTATTTGGCTCCACCCATCTCACCACACTGCTGTTTCCTCCTCATTTTAGCACAGGCTGTTCCCACTGTCTGAATGCATGACATATTCCTACTTGTGTTTTAATTTTCAGGTCATCTATTATCTTTCTTGTGATTTTACCCGTGTGCTCTTTCATTTGGGCATGTTTTTTAACCGCATGTTGAAATTTAACAGTGGTAGTTTTGTTCTCGTGTCTCTCTCTCTCTTTTTAAATTTTTATTTATTTTAAAAATTTTTTTCCAGTGTTCCAGAATTCATTGTTTATGCACCACACCCAGTGCTCCATGCAACATGTGCCCTTGTAATGCCCACCACCAGGTTCACCCAACCCCTCACCCCCTGCCCCTCAAAAACGCTAACTTCTTCCAAGATATAGCTCATGTCTCTTTTCCAAAAGACTGTAGCTCTTTGGAGGCAGGACCTAGGTTTCTTCATCCTTGAAGGCCCTGTACCTAGTTAGGTGTCTGATGCAAAGTAAATGTATTATGAAGGTGTTCATAATGAAAGGACTGTCTGACTGAAGAAACACGTTTGTTAATTTATTTTAATCACATTACATCTGTGCTCTAATCACTAGGTTCTCTCCTTTTCCCAAATAAGCTCTAGGGAGCTTTTTTAAAATTTATGTACTTACATTTTATTGTCAAGATATCTAATCATTTGGAAAATGCAATTAGGCTAGTGTCAAATATTTGTTAGAAAAATATCTTAAAAGGCAAAAGAAGAAACACTTTTGATTAAATAGTGAAATTTTAGTGAGTTAGAAAAGGAGTTTCTCTTCTCCTTTACAAAAAAGTGAAAATGTTTATGTGATGAGTCTTTATGTATTTAAGTTCTATGTCTTCTTAAAAATTATTTTTTGTAACAACAGGCCATAGCCCAGAAATTTTATAATTTCTTTCATCATTTGATTAACTTTAAAGATAAATGTCTTATATACCCAATTCATGACAGGGAGCTTATGTACTAAGAGGACACTAGTGATCACTCTGCTAATACAAAGGTATACCTTTAGGAAATAGAATCACAGAGGAATAAAGTATGACCAGGTAGATTTTCATTTACTTCTGGAACTACAAGCCTATCCTTGCCACTGTCTTCTTAATTAGCTGGAGCTATTTTCTTCAATTCCATCGAAAAGAAAATATAAGACTGCCAGACAGCGGGTCAAATTAACTCTCCACATTTTAATCAATAGAGGCATTTGAAAATGTTGACTTTATCTTAAATCCCACTAAAACACCAAAGATATAAAAAGTAACAAAATGATGAATCAATTACTTTTTCTTTGATCAATTTTAATTGTGCATATGCTGTGTACTCAAGACTTGATACCAGGCACTCAGGATTTGGAGATGAAGATAATATCTATTTCCTCACAGAGCTTAGGGAATTGACAAAATCAGAAGAGTGTCTTACTGATCACATCTTACATCTTAGTAGTACAAAAAACATTCAAACTTTAATTGTTGCCGTCTTCCCAATTTTGTGTTTCTTTGGTTGATTGAGTTTCCTAAGTCTTCCTTCAAAATTGTTAAAATTCCCTGTTTTCTATTTTATTTTTATTTTTTTAAAAGATTTTATTTATTTATTTGAGAGACAGAGATCTCAAGTACGCAGAGAGGCAGGCAGAGAGAGAGAGAGAGAGAGAGAGGAGGAAGCAGGTTCTCCGTGGAGCAGAGAGCCCGACACGGGGCTTGATCCCAGGACCCTGGGATCATGACCTGAACCGAAGGCAGAGGCTTTAACCCACTGAGCCACCCAGGCGCCCCTCTATTTTATTTTTTGATAGCAAGAGACAAACATATATTTATCAGGAGTTTTGCATAATTTCTTAGTATTTTTCTGAAAAATGTGCAACATTTCACAATATTTATCACCATAACTGCTAGTTTTATTCTTGTCTTTACCACAAAAGAAATATTTAGGAGTCTATATCATAATCAAATGTGACAGAAGTATTTATATAAGATATTTCAGAGTATGTTATGAAGTCATAAGCACAACACTCATTATATTTGTACATGATTGATTGAATGAATAGTAAAAGGACATGAAGTTTGTGGCATGAATAACGGAATGGTACTATATTCCTTTACTTTATATACCTATTAATCTTCCATGATGTACTAGGCTGCAAGTTAAATCTGAATATAAATAATTGAGATGACCTAACAACCTCCATTGTTTCATTAACATAAAACATTCCATTTAATTGCCTTTGCTCATTGACAGATTAAATAATCAGCATTTATCTAAAGCTGATAAAGAGTTGGAATTTCCATTTTAAGTAATTGCTCCTTACATGAAAAATGGCAGTTGCAATGAATCATTTCCTTCATAATCATGTTATTTTTTAGGCCAGTTTTTAAACTTTTCACTTGGAAAAAAGAAGGTTGAATCAGGAGACATTTTTTTACCCCTTCCACCCTCAAGAGCAAAATGTATCTGATCTGATACTGAGAAGCACTGATCTGAGATCATGCGATACTCACTTGTAATGCATTAATATTTTTCTGTTCACAATTTCCCTCCACTTATTTTGTATTTACTAGCTATATAGTTACATATAGATATAACCAATCACAAATGACATAAGGAAAGTTAAGTACAGGGCACAAAATAAAAGGAATACAAGGTGGTTAAGAAAATAAGCAATAGATTCTTTTACTTAGGCACTCAGGTTAAAAGAGGGCTAAGATCAAGTTTGACGTAATGTTCGCTCTCCTGGATTAGAAGAAATTGGATTGGGAAACAATGGGAGAAAATGTGGGATAAAAATTTTTGTGTATCAACTCATTAATAGACAATTATAAATGTGCCATATTTAACATATAGTAACTCAGAATAGTTTAAGTCAGGTGGTTGAAATCATCAAAAACACAGAGTAAGTGATGGCACTGAGGCAAATAAATAACAAGAAATATTACTTAGCTACGGATTCATAATGAACTACAGAAAAATTCTGGCTAAGAAAGATTAACAATTGTAATAAACCATAGTTTTTTCTCTTTATAAGATCTAGTTCTAAAATAAGAAGAAAGAGTGAATCTATTTCTAAAATACACAAAATGTGTTTTTTGATTGTTTACATTCAGAATAAAATACACAGAGCTAAGTTACATTCTATATTTGGAAATAAGGGATAGACTGATAAGGAGTGATAATTCTATCAAAACTATATTGTTTTGTATTATTCTATTTTATTCATAATTTTAGGAATTTATTTTAGGAATTTTATTATTTTTATAATTTGGAATTTATATTAAAAATATTGAAACATAACACCTGATAAAAGATATCTTGGCCTCACTATAGTCTTTAAATAAAATACTTTTTTAGTGTTTTTAAAGTTCATTTTTTTAAATTAATATGCTCTAGGAATTTTTGTTTGTTTTTTAATTTAATTTTATTTTTTCAGTGTTCCAAGATTCATTGTTTATGCACTACACCCAGTACTCTATGCAATATGTGCTATCCTTAATACGCACCACAAGGCTCACCCTTCCCCGAACCCCTCCCCTCCAAAACCCTCAATTTGTTTCTCAGAGTCCACAGTATCTCATGGTTCATCTCACTCTCTGATTTTCCCTAATTCCCTTTTCCTTTCCTTCTCCTATTGTCCTCCATGTTATTCTTTATGCTCCACAATAATAAAGAAAGAAAGAAAGAAAGAAAAAAAGAAAGAAAGAAAGAAAGTCATTTATTTACTAATTTATTATCTTTACACCCAACATGGGGCTTGAAATTAGGACCCTTAGATCAAAGTCGCATGCTCTTCTGACTGAGCCACACCACAGGCACCCTAAATTTTTAAATAATAAATGATAACAAAAGTTTCCATTTAAATACTTACATTTATATATAGTTTTACATAAAAACAAATAATATAAAAGCATATGTTTATTATTTATATTTATATAGATTAATATTACTTTTATATACTATAATGAAAGGTAAGGTATAGCCTTATTTATTTACTAGAAGGACAATGTTAGTGCCATAATATTATTAAGACAATTAGCATTTATAATACATGGCCTCAGGACACTAAACATACATAAGATTTTTGTAGATTTTTTATTAAATAGTAACTCTTAACTCTAAAAATATGTATAAATATAACACTTAACTGTAGATATTGTTAATTTTGGACTCAGTATATCTATCGAATTTTAACAAATTTTCATTCTTCAGTACTGCAATTTGTAACAAATTTCAGCTTGTTTTATCATGCTCAATTTCAGAAGAGTTATTAAGATAGATAATATTGCAAATAAATCAACATGGTATATAATGAAATTTATGTTACATATAGTAGACAAGAGTCATAACTGAGCTTTTTTTCATGTAAATATATGCAACAGTAGATGTTTCCTACTTCTGTATTTTACCGATACAGAAATTTTCTTGCCTGTGTGATCCAAGAATTATTTGACTCTGTTATTAGAAATAGGAGCATACACAGATTTGAAGTGTGAATATTGAGGGCCTTTGAGTGTATAATAGCCCTAGGAACTCTGATCCAAACATTGCCTTTGTATATAAATTTTGAATCTTGCTCCTGATACATGTTACCGTTTGTATTGACAATCTCGACTATGAAATGACCTACTGTGAAATGTATTTAACACTTAACTGCATCCTAGTCCTATTGTTGCCTCATGACAACATCATGGGGCAGTTATAATCCTCATTTTATAGATGCAGGTACATAGAATAGGTAGGTTATATACAAAGGAAGATCTCTGAACTATAGCCTGAAGCAAATTTAAAGGAACCCTTGAGCCTCCAGAGGTAAAAATTAGGTACGATGAATTAGAAACCAGCAAAAATGTTATATTCATTGTTTCTTCTTCAACTTCAGTGTGTAGGGTTTCACACCAATTTGGGTTAAGCTTGTGGATAGTTGTTCTACTAAACCCTCCTATATTCTTCTCAGATAAATTAAACTAATAAATAGGGATCAGAAGCCAGCATCTAAATCCCATTTTTCAACCATTCCCAATGCTGTTATCTTAGGCAAGTTACTTAACCCCTTTGGGCCTCGCTTGTCAAATAGAAATAATAAATTTTATTGTGTTTCCCTGAAGATTGAAAGGGATAATGAATTAACATATAAAAATATTGGAAACCTACCTGGATTTGTATAATTATAAATTATATTATTGATTCCTCTTAAGCTCCTGGTGCCTTCCAAATATAGAACAAATTTTGATGTGGTGCTTATAATTTAATTAATTCAATCATGAGATGCCTGCCTGTTTCAGTTAGTAACATATGTGAATGTTGGGCTCAGGGTTGTGAGTTTGAGCCCTATGTTGCAGGTGATTACCTAGGAAAAAAAAATTCAATTCAATTATTCCAACATCATTTGTTATCTCTTGTGTGTGTTTACACCATAGTAGATGTGTGTGTTTACACCATAGTAGATGTGTGTGTATATGTACTGGATGGTTAATCAACATAGAAAACTTAGGAAGATTCATATAGAATCTACACAGTACTTGAATCTAGTAGTCTTTTTTTTTTAAGATTTTATTTATTTATTTGATAGAGAGAGAGAGAGTGAGCACTGGCAGATGGAGGCAGAGGGAGAAGCAGACTCCCTGATGAGCAAGGAGCCCGATGTGGGACTCGATCCTAGGACGCTGGGATCATGACCTGAGCCGAAGGCAGCTGCTTAACCATCTAGTAGTCTTTTTTAAAAAATGGGCCCAAATACAATAATTTGAAATATGTTATTAGAATGACATATCCCTACTGAACAAGGTTTTAAATCTAGTTAGACGTTTACAAAAACTTCTGTTTGTATATGTCATTTATTTCCTCCCAATGTCAGACCCCTCCTTTTTTAGATTAAAAAGATGGCTTGTTGGCAAAGAATTAAAGGTTGGATTTTTGCTAATTTTTTATGTCAGTTATCAAAGACTATTAAGTCTATTTCCATCATAGAGCAAGAACTTTGAAATCAGAGTCATCTGACTATTGAAACTGACATCTACTTATTACTTCCTTTATAAACTTCTGCTAATTACCTAACTTCTCTGAACCTCAATTACCATCTATTTAGTGGAAATAGGAATGGCTACATAAAGGTGTCACTGTGAAGATTAAATACATAACTTTGCTGCTCCTCAAAGATAATGTCTGGCACATAGTAAGTCCTCCAAAAATGGCATTCATTTACTTCAAGGCAAATATCATTTTGCCTTTTAGTGTAGATGTTATTTCTGTTCAGAGTAAACTTCATCTTTCTCAAAGTCTCATGATACCCTGTTTATACAAGTATGACAAGTGACTAAGCACACACATATATATGCTTCATAGAATAGGTAGTTGCTTCCTCTGATGCCCTGGATGAGATTAAGTGAATGAAAGAACAAGAATCATTGCTAGTTTTACTATCAAATTGTTGATGTTAGTTTCATAACATTGGTATGTGAGTAACTATATTTACATTAAAAAGACAATTTTTTTTAAAGTGTGGCCTGTGCAGTTTTGTGATATAAAGTTTTAAGTAATGGTCAAAGACTCTGAGGCACTAATATCCAAGATATGCTTGGCCAGTACTCTCTAAATCCACATTAATAAATCAAAAGAATATTTCAGACAAAATGAAATGAAGAGTTTTAAGGTGAATTTGCCTAAAGGATATTAGGAATTCTCTTTCTTTATTATGCAGAGAGGAAATATTATGTTGATCTTTCATTTGCCTTTCTAAAAGGGTTCATAAATATTTTATTCATTAATCTTCAGAATCCCCTGTGACCAAATTGATCCAGAAGGGAAAAGCAAAGTTATTAAACAGACACAGATGTTGAAATGGTACCAGATCAACCCTTCATGAAAAATCCCCGTGTATTGTTACTCATTAATTCATTCTCCAAATATTTATTGAATACCTATTATATGCAGTGTGTGGTATTAGATCATATGGATGATAAGAAAATACATATATATTAACATGATGAATCATCAATTTCATAAGAATAGTAAAATACATCCTTAAATAATAAAAAAATTCACATGTGATAAGGAATATATGTAGAAAATAGTGTGTTTAGATGGGCGTTTACCCACTTTTTTTTAGGACGTAATTGCAACTTCACGTAAAGTCATAGCTTGAGATGTTACATGTCCAAATTAACAGGAAGAACAGTTCTCTTTCTTGGTAGTTCCCTCCTCACTGGACATGGTCAAAATCCAACACCCTGTGACAAGTTCAAGAAACTCAGAGATATGATCAGGTTGATCAGGCCAGTTGGTGGGATCACGGGTTCCACTGTAGGATGCTCCACTGAGACATAGCATATTTTGGCCAGAGAATTCCATAGCTGCTCGCAGGTCTGAAGCACTCTAGAAAGTGGTACTGCTGTCCTGGGATGTAGCCAGACACGGGATCCTGGTATTTCTGCTGAAAAAGTGGCAGGCGAATGGTCATGTCTAGGTACCCATGCTTCTTTTGCCTCTGGTGGTAGAGGCTTTTTTTGCCAATTGTATCTCCACATTCTATCTGGTCACTCAGCACTAGGGCTAGGACTCAAATTCATTCTCAGACTGGCCTGGATGCCCACTGTTCCAGCTTTCAGTTACCTGGCAATTTTGTTCACACAAGAAAACAGGCAACTGGGAGCCTGCCCATCACACCAGCGAGATGGAGTCAGGAGCCCCACTATAGTCCCAGGCTGTTTGCAGACCCAGCCCCTCAGAGTGTTCTCAGGCCTTGTCTAAACTGTGCCCTCTCTCAGCTGGGACATTCTAAGTTAGGGTCTTGACTCTTATTCTCCAAGGAGTTGGAGAAAAAAAGAGTCAAAAAGTTGACTCTTTTGCAAATGTTTCCTGCACCTCCCACCATCTCTCAAACCCCTGGTACTAAGCAAGAAAGAGTGTTCTCCATGCATGGCTCCTGTGGCCACCACAGAGATAGTCCAGAATTGGCACTCATCTCCTTAAATGAATGAATAAAGAAGGGCATTTTGATGGATCTCTTCAGAACAATAAAACCTGTACCCAGACACTTTGATGTTTCTATCTTACAATACAGAGCTAAACAAACAATCATTATTACTATTTTGATGGTTCTTATTATTTCAGCATCACCAAGTCCTGGGCACACGCACCACAGTATTACAAGAATTGGATAGTTTGGTGTGATTGGGAAAGGAATTTTGGAGGAGGTAGTGCTTGAGCTGGATCTTGAAATTGAATTCAAACATAAAATAGTATTTTGAATAAGATTAGGTGAAAACAGGAAGGCCATGTGGAAAGAAGAGAATGGAAAGAGATGATTAAATGTTTAAGAATAGGAAAGTTCAGTAAAAGTAATATTTACCATTTGCTGTGTATCCACCCTTTACTAAACATTATGCCATTTGTGGCGCATGGAGATGCACTTGCCTTGCATTACTTCTGATTATCACAAAAATGGTGCAAGGTGAATATTATTCCTCACTTTACAGATGATGGATCTGAGGCTCAAATATGTTTTAGTATGTTGTCCCAGGACATTCAAATCAGAAGGTGGAACTGAGCTTCATGTCTAGGCCTTTCTAATTTGATACCCTGGTCTCTTCCTGCTTCATGCTACTCCCAGAAACTCTCGTCTCGCAGAAAGTGACTCTCTGCAGGTGCATTAGACTCACTCCAATGGAGGCAGGAAGCTGTAATTCAAGCATAGAAGAATAATGACTGGAAGTAGAGTAGAGAGGGCTCAAAGGGATGATTGAGCAGGGAGACTTTTTTGAGATGGGAAAGAAGAATAAGAAAAAGAGAGGCCTTTGAACTTTCCAGCTTAGGTAACTGGGAGGACAGTAATACTTTTAATAAAAATGGGCCCATCTGGAGGAGGAGGTAGCTCGGAAAGGGGACAGTGTTGATTACAGACATGTAGGATTGGAGATGATAATACCTAAAAGAAGGGCAAAAAAGTTAGAAGCTGGAATATTATTTCTCATTGCAGTAATGTCTCAGTTTCCTTGTCAGAAACAGAGGGAAACACCCCAAATCCAATGGGTATATGTTTACAACCCTTCATGGAAAAGGATCTAGCCAGCCTCTTTGGCCTCCTAGACTAAACAACCCTGAAAGTGAGAAAATTTAAGCCATACTGAATATTGGTTAAGGAATTACTGCATCTTTTAGTGCCTTTGGTTTTCGGGAGTTGTACCGAACAGCCTGAGGCTCCACCAAATGTGTCCTGGGTCTCGGGAATATGCCTCGGGAAAAGATATGTTCACTTGAATTCTGGTGCTGTTTTTCAAGGAAAATATTGCTCCTGCTAAATATTGCTTTTAAAAATAAACTTCTCAGACTCCATTCTTAGGCTTTAAAAATCTTTTACCAAAGGAAAAGGGAGATGAGTAAGTGAAAAATTAAAGACAGTGAAATACCTTTAAAATATGAACTTCTCTAGCCCCTAAGGAAGTTGCATGTAGATTTAACTGAGAAAAACCATGCATAGATTTGAGAGTTTGCTAGACTACTTAAAATTTCATTTTGAGTAATTTGGAATAATCAAAATGATAATAAAGTAGAAATGGATGTTACTCATTTGGTCACTTTTAAAAGTATCATATATATGTTGAATATTTAATATTATTAAATTTTATTATATGGATGATACTGTAGAAAATTTGTAAACTAAAAAAAAAATTGCATTGGGACACCTGGGTGGCTCAGTGGGTGAAAGCCTCTGCCTTCGACTCAGGTCATGATCCCAGGGTCCTGGGATGGAGCCCCGCATCGGGCTCTCTGCTCATCAGAGAGCCTGCTTCTCCTCTCTCTGCCTGCTCCTCTGCCTACTTGTGATCTCGCTCTGTCAAATAAATAAATAAAATCTTAAAAAAATTGTGGAGGAAAATTAAAATTTTCTGTTTATTAACATGACAAGTCAAGAGAATGACAATTAACATTTTAGGAACTAGTAGAAACTCTGATAACTTGCATTGCCTTAACTGATTCGTAAGAGTAACCAAAGCTTGCTCTTATCCACTATTTAAAATAAACTAATTGATATCCATAACGGCCTGAGAAATTACTGCTAGCATCTACTCAATCAGGTTTCTGTATTTTTCTCTCACAGTTGTATATTCTCTAAAAAGGTCAGTAATGATTCTTCCAAAACCATTTTATGCTTGTTGTATTTATTAATGACATAATTTAGTTAAATATTATATAAAATAATGAACTACAAGGGTAAATCAGAATTGTTCCCAGGAAAACTAAGTTGATCTGTTTTTTTAATATTAGTGTGAGCAAGACTGCTCTAAAAGGTGGATTCTGCACATAGTTTGTTCTGCAAGTCTCTTTCTTCTTCTTTCAACTGAAAGAAACCAAAGCTGAAAATCGTGGCTAATCCATTATGTTTGGGATTTATGCAAAGCAGCAGACCCATGAAAAGGGTCTTGCCTCTACATTAACATATTTAGGGATAGAATTTACAGTTAGATATTTTACACTAAAATAAAACTTTTAAAGTATATATACTTTAACCAACCATCTTAATTAACTGGCCAAATGTTAGCTTTGGTTGCTTTAGAAAAGAGGTCATCCATGTGTTTATTTCTATTAATTTTTTGTGTGCTTGTACATGTTTCATTAGAAATGGGATCTTACGGTATATAGTTTGCATGATGTTTTCTTAAAGTTAAACTAACATTTTTAAAAATCTGCTATGTGTTAGGTACTGTTCTTGCTATAGAGATATAGTGGTAAGGATGGAGTTTACCTTCTATTTGGGAAATAGAAGAATAAGTTAAAGAAAACTAGTTAGATTAAGAAAATAGAGAGTGATTAGGAGTGGAGAAGGCTCTTTAGTTAGAGTGTTGCCAGGAGCTGATGTGTGGGATAGGTCCATATAATGAGAAATAGGTAGCCATGAAAAGATTTACTAGGAGAACATCTAGGCAGAACGAACAAGTGCAAAATCCCTGAAATGGAAACAGGCGAGTTGAGTTTATCAGTGTACTAAATAATTTGGAATAAGAGGGAAAATGATAGAACAGAAAGTATTCATGAGATATGTGATTTAGATCTTTTTTTTTAAACATAGACTATATTTTTATTAAAAAATAAAAAAAAAATTAAAAAAAACACACTTTGTGATTTAGATCTTTGAAGGACATTTAAATTTGGATTTTGATCAAAATGCAATGAAAGCCCTGGAGGGATTTTACAAATGAATATTAGACTTAACTGGTCATTAATTGTTAGGACATTTGCTTTTTATGTCCATCTCTTTGTATAATAGATAATATTACTTCAGAAGGAATAGAAAAATCTTTATGAACAGTGTACATATGTTTCAAGTGGTGACGAATTGAAAGAAACATATGTTTGGTGAGTGTATCAAATTGTATGAAAAGTAAAACCAATGACAGTTAAAGTAAGAATTCACTGTTTTAATATGCTACCAACGTAAGACAGTAATCATTTATAATTGCCAGCAAATGACAAAGTTAAATGTGGTAAAAAAAAATATTTTGCATAGCAATTAATTTCTCCATCTGCTTTGATGCTTTTTAAATATTAAATATTGAACATACAGTTTTTTAAAATGGCATTGTTTTTGTGTCTTTAATGAGTTATTTAAAATAAATTCCTTAAGAATTTATTTGATACAGAATACATCAACAGTGTTAGGAAATATGTAAGGAGACATGCAGAATTCTAATCTTGCTGGTATTGTGTTCAATATTTTGCCTTGATCGACACATACCCACATGAACACAGTTGGACAGAATATATTTCTGTGATCTTTAGTAACTCTGTGCTGCCCCATAAATGACTCAGCTATGAATCAGTGAATGTGCTTCAGGCTTTGATTTTTGTTTTTAGTTCAAAGATGAACATCATGAGGGCACCACCCAGAGAGAGATTTATCATGTTTTATTTCAGATCTCTTATAGTAAAAACTGAATTTTCTTGTCTTTGTTCTACCAGATATCTTCTATGCATATCATAATTTTAAAAAATAAGCTGTTTTAAAAATATATATTAGAGAATTTTAACTAACACAAGACAAAATTAAAGTAGGTTTCCCCACCCTTTAAAACACATAATACCACCCCAAGACATGCCTATTGGCATATTTATTATTCAAAAACTTGATTTTCTCATATTATGTATTTGCAAACATTTTGTATACTATGCAGTACATTAATTTGTTTTAAATTTTATAATTCAGGGGGCGTCTGGGTGGCTCAGTTGGTTAAGTGGCTGCCTTCGGCTCAGGTCATGATTCCAGGGTCCTGGGATCAAGCTCCGCATCGGGCCCTCTGCTCAGCAGGGAGCCTGCTTCTCTCTCTCCCGCTGCCTGCCACTCTGCTTACTGTGCTCTCTATCTCTCTGTCAAATAAATAAATAAAATCTTTTAAAAAATTTTATAATTCAGAATATATCAAATATAGTGTCTGTTTTGGTCCTCCATGAACCAAATCCCAAAATGGGATTAGTTGTGCAACAGATTTATTGGCAGACGTGCCTGTGAAGGATAAAGAAGGAGGAATCTAGAACATGTAGAGTCTTCAGTCTTAGACTGAGGTCTGATATCTGATACAGGAGGAGAGAGGAGAGTTAAATTTGGACAGGAAACGCCTCAGACGGCAATGCAGAAATTCTTAACCATGCTGGAGGGGATTCCTTGAGCCAGAGCTTCCCACTAAAGAAATTCTTTTTCAGGAAGGACTGCCCTGGTTCTAGCAAGCCTACCAAGCTCAGTCTTAGACACAGTGGTGTCTACGAAGGCGTGGAAGCTGGAGGCTCTTAATCAGCTAAATTTCCTGTAGCAGTTTGTCTTGAAGGAAGAGTCAAGCAGTGGGTCATCTCCATGGCCAACACACATACATATTCTGGGCCTTTTAGTGGAGCTATTGTCAAGAGATACAGATTTTCTTCCTTGGTTTCCTTAGTTTATAATTCTTGCCTTTAACTTAGCAGGTGCTATAGTGGTATCAGGTGAGAAAAAGAGGAGGCACTGTATCACTGCATCAAAGGCTCTGGATTAAAAAACAACAAAAACAGCAAATCAATCAATCAATCTCAAAATGTATGTCCTGATTATAGGACAGTATAGGCTTATATGGGTTTACAGATGAATAAATGTGTTTTCATTTGACACAAAATACGATTAAGACGCTAATCCAAAATTGTAGGATGGTTATTACAGTTCAATGAGGAATCCCTAGCAGTGTCCAGCAGAACAGGGAGAAAAACTTAGAAGTAAGCATGGAAAATCATATAGTCAGACAACAAAGCACACAGATTTAATAATTGAGTTAACCGAGACTAGTCATATGATCTACACAGGCATTATATATTTTAAAGAATTGTGATAATATACTTCTACTGAGGGGCGCCTGGGTGGCTCAGTGGGTTAAAGCCTCTGCCTTCGGCTTGGGTCATGATCCCAGGGTCCTGGGATCGAGCCCCGCATCGGGCTTTCTGCTCAGCAGGGAGCCTGCTTCCTCCTCTCTCTCTCTGCCTGCCTCTCAGCCTACTTGTGATCTCTATCTGTCAAATAAATTAAAAAAATCTTTAAAAAAATATATATATACTTCTACTGAGACTAAAACCCTACAGCAGAGGCAGCAAATAGGATCGCCTACTCTGAGCTCTGAAGGGTGCTCAACTTACCTTATTAATTAATAAATCATAATTTAGTCCTTTGACTACAAAATCTTTGATTTGCAAAGATTTTTGGATTTTTCAGTATTTCTGGATCATAAATTATTGTAGCTATTTTAAATTAATTATTATTTTATATTAATACAGCTTAAAACTCAATAACAGAGTATAGTGAGTGTTTATCATGTTTCAGGCATTGTCCTGGGTAATGCTCATACATGCGGCAAGCAAATCGTGTGTTCTCCCTTTGATGGTTAGTTAAAATTTCATTCATTCACACCTTAAGCAGACCTACCTATCAGTTTTGTTTTGTTTTTTTTTAACTTTGTTTTATCAAGGGATTTAAGCAACTCTTCTCTGCTAGTATAGAAAGATGCTTCAAGAGGTGCCTGGGTGGCTCAGTTGGTTAAGCAACTGCCTTCTGCTCAGGTCATGATTCCAGGATCCCAGGATCCAGCCCAGCATCCAGCTCCCTGCTCAGTGGGGAGACTGCTTCTCCTCCCACTGCCGATCCCCCTGCTTATGTGCTCTTGCTATCTCTCTGTCAGACAAACAAACAAACAAAGAAAAGAAAAATGCTCTAAAATTGAAGAAGGGACATTTCCATTAAGTAGATAGATAGCTTAGCTCAGGTGTCATCCTCCCAAGCTGAATAACTGGGCTTCATAAGGTCTAAGTATTTAAGCTGATGGCTCTAGTGGTAACTGGGTTGCTGGGTTAAAACCTTATGTTTGTGATTTCTGGCCAGCCTTTTATCTCTTAGCTTCAGGTTTTGGCACAGACCTAGGATGGCAGAGGATCATCTGCTTTTTCTATGGGATAGAAGGCAGAGAATTCTTGCCATTAATGTTTAGCCTTGCTCTCGTAGGAGTTTGTCTATGCGGCTGGAATAGCAAGATTTGGTTCTGGATGAGAGAGAGCTTCTGAACAGTGCCAGTGCAGGGATGTTCTGGGTTTACCCTTGGCCCCTGGGGAATGTTTCATGCACAAAACATTCATCAGTGCCACTGTCAGAGATAGCTGGTCTCTCATTGATTTGATCAGGATGACATTTACTACATTTTAAGTAAAAGAGGAGCCCACTATGAGTTCTCATTTTGAAGTCGTTTCAAATTAGAAGCATTTAAAATGTCATCTCCTGGGATGATGAGCTAGCTGCAGTGTGTGAAAGGCACCAATGGTGAAATGGGAGAGCAGGGGTTTTGTAATCTCTTGCAGACCTGCCTTTGAGTCCTGGCTTTGCTGCTAACTTGCTACGCATCGTTGGAAAAATGACTTGAACCTCTGTTTTCTCGCCAATTAGATGGGCTTACAAAGTTATACCACAAAAGGTGATTGTGAAGATCAAACGAGACCACATGTACGCAAATGTTTTGGAAATGCCTACTACTGAACGTATGTAAAATGTCATATGTAGCATTTTAGTTTGAATCAAGTGACTGGATTTTGTGATATAAATTATTTCTCCTTTTTTAAATAAATCTTTGAGTCATATTTAATCTGCAGACTAAAAACAAAATAAAAACGATGATAAGTAAAATTTTGTGTGATTGGGGCTGGCTCTAGCAAAAGAAGATGGTCATTGAAAATTGCCCATAGTCCTTCCAGTGGCTCACTCAATTTCCTAATCCTAAGAATTTCTTACTTTCTATGTGGGCCCCTTATAAATCTCAGGTTTATAAATCTTCTGAAAGAGACAAACTGATAACTAATCATCTTTTTTTAAAAAAGATTTTATTTTATTTGACAGAAAGAGAGATCACAAGTTGACAGAGAGGCAGGTGGCGGGGGGCGGGGAGGGAAAGCAGGCTCCCTGCTGAGCAGAGAGCTCGATGTGGGGTCCAGTCTCAGGACCCTGAGATCATGACCTGAGCTGAAAGCAGAGGATTAACCCACTGAGCCACCCAGGCATCCCATAACTCATTATCTTGATAAACTATCTTTGCATAGTTGATATTTGGAAAAACTCTGTAAGATATAAATCTGCCTTGATCCACCTCTTTTCAACTAGGTCTCACTCTACGCACTGCTTGAAAACTGAAAAGCATTTTGACAGCTGAGTTGACCCTTCAAAACAATTCTGGTGACACTTCACCTTCTCTTCCTATGTTAAACCAGGAAGAAAAGAAATAACTCAGAGCCGTAACAGATGTAGACTTCAAATGGAGGCTCAGCTGTGTTTATGAAAGTGAGAGATCAGGTTAGTTGTGAATGGGAGAGATAATAAAAAAATTTCCTGATGATAGTATACTTATTACTATAACAATTACCAAGACTCTGTATCATTTAACTCTTTTAATGAAGATCACTTAGACTTTCTTTATCTATTTCCCTAACCTGGAAACCAGAGTGAAACACTGGTAAACCATTAATTTTTATATTTTAGGAAATCTACTGCTTTCTTTATGTTCTTTCTTCCTTTTTGTCATACAAGTAAATGATCAGTCTCTGGCATTTGGCTCAGAATATTTCAGGAGAATATTTCTTCTCTCTGGAGATGACTTCCTGGGATGAAATATTGGAGTATTACTACTCTCTTGCTTCCACATCTGTTTTGGTGGACCCCCTCTTGTGTTCAGGATTCATTATCACACTTCCTCAGGGAGGTGAATGTCAGGGAGTGTCCATCTAATTCATTGAGACACACATACCCTGAGTCACCTGCTTTCCTACCCTCACAGTTTTCATTTCTGTTTATGTGTTAACTGTCTAATGGCTCTTCTTCCAACGTAAGGTCCATAAAAGCAGAGATCTTGCCTGGCATGGTTACCACAGTAGCCCCTGCATCTAGAACAAACTCATTACTAAATGAATAAGTGAGTGAACTTTAGTTTTGTCCTCTGGAAAATGCATATCATAACATTTAACACTTACTTCATAGGGTTCTTGTAATAATTATGTGAAACAATGAATGTAAACATGTGTAAAGAATTTACCACAGTGCTTAACTTAGTAAGGATGCTATAAATACTGATTGTTGAGGGAAATGAATACTTATATTTTAAAAATGCTTATCCAGGTAGCTCCTTGGTGGCTCAGTCTATTAAGCATCTGACTCTGGATTTAAGCTCAGGTCTTGATCTTAGGGTCATGACGTCAAGTGCCATATTGTGCTCCCTGCTGGGCATGGAGTCTACTTTGAAATAATAAAATGCCTATCCAGAAGGAGAAAAGTTGTAGCACCAGGGTAAAAACATTATTTTATTTTCTGTGGGAGAGATCAGGGAAACTGAGATAGAAAGAGAAAGTGTAATTTAAATAAGTGTATCTAGACTCATAATCTCATTTCTTAACCTTAGAATAATTGTTGCGAAGAAATATCTTGTTTTGCTCGGACTGTATCTTGCTCGACTCTGCCACCCACTTAGGGTTTTAATAATCTTGAAGTTTTTGCTCAATGGATGGAACATTGCTAATATAGTTGTGTGGACACTTTCAGATAGCCACCTACCCCTTTGGGGGTGTTACATTGGTAAGGATTCTCTGGAGCAGTAGGAATCACTGAGACAATGATAAAGGAGTGCCTAGGAAAACACACACACCTCTTCTATGATTACACCTGTCTATCCCTGTTAACATTTGCTGTGTTTTACATTGTTAACTTAATTGACTGCTGAATTTTAGAAGATAAACTGTGAATGTTATGACTAAAATTAGAAAACTTAAAACATTCTTCAAGATAAATTCAGTGTGATGAAATTCTCTGACTAGATAGTAAATACATTGCCAAATATATTTTAAAAATCCCACAAAGAATATTTTTAAATTCATCCTGAGCTCACATTTTGTCCATCTGTGTCCTAAATTTGGTTCCATAATTTGAGATACGAGAAGTTTGTAATTTTAATATAAATTCCAGAGAGTAATATTCATGACCATATGCTTATACATGTTCTTTCTAAATATGTGGTAGTAATATTAACTATTAATAAACTACATGATGCAGTAATTTGCATTAAAAGAGACAATTGAATTTAAATCGCTTTTTCATTACTTATACTTTCCTTGGGAAGCCAGTGACTTATATCCAAACACTCTGAAGCAAAGCATCAAGATAAAATTTCTTTAATGATGTGATGAGAATTTGAATGTCAAAGAGCACTATTGACTTACATGTAAGATCAAAAGAGAAAGTGTTTTATGTTAGATGAATCAGTTAGAGAATTCCCATCTTACATCTGAACTCAAAATATCCTGACTAAAAACATATAGTGGCATTTTCACGTATTCTGGGCACACCGACCAGCAACAATTGGCCAAAATATTACATGATAAAAGCTAGCAAGCAGGACTTTTTTCTCAAAAATGCTGGACTGTAGCATTATACTTGACATTTAGAAAAGCGTCTTATAGTAGTTGTCTCTATCAATATTTCTACTGTAATTTGATACTAAAATTATATTTATTTTGCTTTCCAAATTTCCTTCAACTGCTAAAATATGAACTATAAATTATCCCCTACTTAGGTCAAATTAATCACTCCAATTGACTGAGTAAATTTGCAGCCAAGCTGAAATTAGAATTTTCAATCATGATTAGAAACATAATTAAAATTGAATGGAGTCAATCATAGAAAAAATTATATTTAGCTTCTCAGCACTTTAAAGTTCTTTTGTTTAGACTGTAGGATTATAGTTGTGCTGTCATTTAGAACCTTTTTATTCTATGTGTGGCCCACTGAACAGCAGCATCAGTATCGATGCAGAAATACAGAATATCAGGTTCCATTCAGACCTACCAAATCAAAATCTGCCTCCTAACAAGATCTCCAGTGATTTGTATGCCTGTTAAAGTTGTAGAAGCAATGATTTAGAACATCACTCTACACTTCCTCATTTTTTCCCTTACAATAATGGATGTATACCACTTACTAAGGTGGATTGCAGTAAAAATATTAATTTGGGCATAAAATGTCAAATATCCATTAGGCTTTCTATATCTATCTGAGCATGAGAAAGGCCAGATTCCCAAGAGTGAGCTATGCAATATGTATCTTATTTTCTGCTAACTAGGTATTGATATTTTGTTACTAGTAAAGATTTAAAACTATCTAAATGCTTCATTCAGGTGACAAAGTGTTTGTGGGCAATAAAGTATCGGAGCTAAATTTTCACTTTTATCACCATTGAGGGATACAATATTCTCATAGGCATCCAATATCATTAACCAGAAAATCCCTACTCAAACCACAGTGCTCAACAACACACTGTTTAGACCTTATTTATAGTTTCCAATTGGATTTTAGGTAAAGGGCTCTTGTATGTTTTAAAATTTACACAGCAGGCACAATAATTAAATACTCATATAATCAAAACTTTTTTTTCTCAGATATCTTATATGCTTCCTCAATAAAAGTGGAGTTCTTCAAGATGAGGCCTATCTATGCTAATTTTGGGGCACAAATATAAGTGAAAATATACTTCTAAGATGTTTGGTCGAGATCAGAAAAACAAAACAAAACCCTCCAATTTTTCCTTCTACAATAGAAACTTGTAACAAAGAATAAAGATAAAAGGAAGCATGAATGCAGTCCTCTCTGTAAGTGGAGGAGGGAAGTCTGTCAGAAAGATGCTATGACTAAACGCCCCATGTCCTTGGGGTTGTGAAACTGCTCATTTTAAAAATAAAAATTGTACCAGTATTCTACCTAGAGTCATGGTGTCTGTCACCAATACTGTATATGTATATATATATTTCATGTATATATACATGAAACAACAACCTCCTGACCTTTTTTTCTTTAAATTTTATAACATATGAGTAGTGTTCCTTAAGGACTTATTAAATGGTGTTATTGCTTTCCTGAAAATTCAGAATGCTGAAATTTCCTTCAGGTAATTGGGCTAGAGGAGACCCAAGTCAATTAGGTACTTTGTTTATAAATAAATAACATCATAATATGAGTTCTGTTTAACAAAAATAAATAGATGTTATTCCAGAAATATATTTATCAAAGGAAAGACTCAAAGGGAGCTTTATCATCCTCTCGAATGAGGTCTATTAAGCCATAAAGATATTCAGTGAAAGAAAATGACAAATCAGTTTCTTTTCACTGTAGCTATTTTGACATTTCCATTCCAGCTACTCTTTAGTCAAAGTCTACATGATGAGCAACTATTTCTTGCTAGCTTCTCTACTGGTGTTTAATCTCTTTGATCAACCAAGACCTTTAAAACTTTGTTTTTGCCAATGACTATGATTGGAAATAAGCAAATATGGCTATATTTGTGACAGAGAAACTTAAACTTTCTAATCCTTGTCTTTTGAAATATCTCTCCATTTCGAAGCAAAGAAAACAGCCTAACTGTCCTTTGTCTCCTTGTCGTCTGTTCTCTAAAAAGTGAAAATGGGATAAGTATAGTATCCTAAAACCCTAAGCTTGCCTTGGGATTGCTTTCTTTCCTTTATATTACATTAAGTTAAAAGTAGAAAACCTTTTTTATTTAAGCTGTCAGATGAAGTTTATTGCTTTCAAAATAAGCTTTCTTCTTAGTGAAATAAATCCCCCCTCCTTCTTTTTAAATTGAAACACAAAAAAGTATCTAATGCATTTTGGAGTAGTATATTCACTTCTTATTTAAGGGGGTCATGCAGAATGGAGGTAGATTGCCAGAGCATTCCTCCTGAGCTGATGCAGCACTTTAGTATTATGCATTTATAGGAAGTATTTCTCTTAACTCTTGGAAAGTTATTTTTTTTTTAAGATTTTATTTATTTATTTGACAGAGAGAGACACAGCGAGAAAGGGAATACAAGCAGGGGGAGTGGAAGAGGGAGAAGCAGGCTTCCTGCCAAGCAGGGAGCCTGATATGGGGCTCAATCCCAGGACGCTGGGATCATGACCTGAGCCGAAGGCAGAGGCTTAACCCACTGAGCCACCAGGTGCCCCTGGAAAGTTCTTTTTTAATATGAGGAGAACCAAAATGATCATAACTCCAAAATTAAAATTTCACTCATACCTCAATAAAATAACATTTAAATGAATTAACAAATCAGGTTTTACAGTAACTATTAGAAACACTATCCGCACGAGTTTTATGGCCTGTTCTAATGGTTAGTAACCAGAAATGAACATGCTTTTTGATGCTTTGACTCCCATGCTTTTAATAAATTGATGTATCTTTCTCTGTGTCTGTTTCTCTAAGAAAAGTATTCAATTAATAATACAACAAAAATTTTTAAAAAATAATTTAACAAAAATTAATTTTTGAGTTAAAAATTTGACTTTAATACTTTATCCAAGAGAAATTCTTTCAAAAATTCTATTTTGACATTAACGTTTAAAATGTTAATGTTTTCTGTTGAATTACCCATTTGGGTTTTTCCCTTTGGAGACTCACTTTAGAGATGATCACACACATGCTCATTTGTTTTTGATACAGTAGCTGTTCTCAAGTTTAAATTTTATCATATACAATGTCTAATTTCATTTTTAAGACTTCTTAATTCTTTTGCTCTGTCACAATTCCTTTTTTTTTTGTAGCCATTTTATTTCTTTTTACCTTTTATCCACTTGAATTTCTTAAAAATGAGTGTCATTTTGGTGTCCCTGAATGGCTCAGTTTGTTAAGTGTCTGTCCCAGCTCATGATCTCAGGATCCTGGGATCTAGACCCCATCTTGGGTCTGCTTCTCCCTCTGCCTCTTCCCCCTACTTATGCGCACATGTGCATGTTCTCTCTCTCAAATAAATACAATATTTTAAAAAAAGATTTTCATTTTGAATTCCAAATCAGAAGAATTGATTTTAAAGTAACCTATAATATAAAGCAAACAAAAAGTATTATATTAAACACGCTAAGGTATTACAAAGTGTTGCCAAAGTCTAAATAACAATTAAAATGTAAAAAAATTAAAATATAAAGAAATACATTAATATACAAAGTATAAACTGTGTGACTCTAATATTAAGAGCATACTTCGAATGGTTTCAGTATTGACTAATATTAGTGTACTAAAAAAAACTGTTCAAATTCACTTACAGGTTCAGGAAATGAATCACATAAAATGAATTCAGGTAAAAACACCACAAATATGGGCATTGAGATGTTATCGCGGACATTTAGAAAATTTCATTAAGATTATAAGTTTTGTGTTTAATTTCTGTTTAACATCAAAGCATCATTGAAAATCTGCCTTTTGCTAGCTTCTTTGGTAGGCACAGATTAAATGAAGAGGAAATAATATAGTGCATATCTCGTGCCACAGACTAGTGAGTAAACAGTCCTGTAAACAAATGTCATTCAGGGCGCTAAGTGCTTATGGACATTGAGCAAGAAATAAGGAGCATGTCTGGAGCATGTAGTTGCGTCTGAAGGAAGTCCTCTCAGAGCATGTGAGGCTAAGCTCAACCTTGGAGGATGAAATCACTGGTAGAGGAGGGGGAAGGCAAGACTGATGGGGAGCTTTTTTAGTCAGAGAAACTGATTTCTCCAAAGTCATGGAAATACACAACAGTACAGAATACTTAGGAAACTATGAATAGTTCACTCTAGTTTACATCTAGGAATTTAAAGATCAAACCAACATCTTTAATTATGCCAAGAGTAAAATATAATCCCAAAACTGCCTGTACATGTTTAAGTTACACGGGAGGGTGTTTTGTTTGTTTGTTTGTTTTTACTGATCTTCATAAATCTCTTTAGGAAAGAGAATTATTTCTGACATAGCTGCCAAACCAGCATGCTTACAAGTGGAGGAAGGAAGAAGGAAGAAAGCTGAAGAGAAACCTGAGATTTAGTAACAAATGTGGAAGAAACATTGAAAGGGAATGCTGGTACTTCCTCCCACCCCCAAAGACTTTATTTATTTATTTATTTATTTATTTATTTATTTAAGACAGAGATTGAGAGAGAGAGCACGCATGTGAGCAGGGGGAGGAGCAGAGGAGGAAAGAAGAATCTCAAGCAGACTTGAGCCCCAAGCCCAGACATGGGGCTTTATCTCACGTTATGGAGATCATGACCTGAGCTGAAATCAAGAGTTAGAGGCGTAACTAATGAGCCACCCAGGTGCCCCCCTTGTAGCTGGTTTTAATACCCGTTCAGTTCATAAACATGCTTTGTGTTCTTAAACAAGTCATATTCTCCCCTATGTTTCTTAACTGTAGAACAATATTTGACCCAAATAAGTAGTGTTTTCAGAAAATTGTGTTACTTAAGGGATAAAAATTGATAGTCTCTGTTCGAAATCCTGAAAGAAATTTTGAAATCCAACTCTTCCTATTCATAGTTCCTCATTCTATAGCTCTTCCGCCCCTACCCCTCTACCTGTTCCTCTTCTCCATCCTCAATTTCCCTTCTACCTTTTCTTTCCTATGTCAACGCTTGAGTATCTATGGATAAACCTAAGGCTTCGTGAATACAGTTAGAAAATTATTTTCCCAGGGTGCCTGGGTGGCTCAGTGAGCTAAGCCTCTACCTTTGGCTCAGGTCATGATCTCAGGGTCCTGGGATTGAGCCCAGTTTTGGGATCTCTGCTCAGCGGGGAGCCTGCTTCCTCCTCTCTCTGCCTGCCTCTCTGCCTACTTGTGATCTGTCTGTCAAATAAATAAATAAATAAATAAATAAATAAAATCTTTTAAAAAGAAAGAAAATTATTTGCTCAGATAATTTCTAATATTCTTTTAGACAGTATTTTTTCATACCTGAATGGTGTTCAATTAATAATTAAAAATAGGAGCACTTGGGTGGCTCAGTCAGTTAAGCGTCCAACTCTTGATCTCAGCTCAGGTCAGGTCTTGATCTCGGGGTTTCGTTGAGTTCCATGCTGGGTGTGGAGCCTACTTAAAAAGAAAAAAAAAATTAATAGTAACAAGGAGAAAAGGAGCAGAACAAAGAGGGGCAGTGGCAAAAAATACAATTGGGTTCAATGTTCCTTTGCCAGAGGCAGGATCTAATGAACAGTAGAGGTATACTATAATGGAAGAAAGCAATAGCCAGAGAAGGTTCTAAAAGTTCTGATGCTCTGACTGATTAGAAAAAAACATTAAGATACCATAAATATGGAAATAGTAATTATAAATATTTGTTCATTGATTCTTTATTATGTTTCAGATATTTTAAATATTTTGGACTTATTTAAATATCCAACTGCCCCAAGGTAGATACATTAATTCCTCTTTGCAGAGAAGGTAACTCTAATAAAAAAGATTAAATAATGGCTTCTTATTGACTCCATTAAACAGCAATAGACAGGCAGTCCTCTTGTATTGTACCCTCATACATAGTGAACTTAATTCTTAAAGCCTATGAACATTTAGAATAGGCAAAATTATTCCCATTTTATAGCTAAAAAATTTGATATCACAAAAGGTTAAATTTATTGCTCAATGTGAGGATGTCTGGCTCCTTCTCCAATGCCCCTTCATCTCCATACTTTACTGCCTCCTTAATCTCCACAGGAATCATTTTCCCCTCTCTATCAGCCTTCAAAAGCTTGTTGATTGCTCTCTAATTATAAATACTTGGAGAAAAGTGTGTAAATTGATATGCAAATGATCTTTTCCCCTTAGCAAATTAGCACTTTACTTCCATCTAATTAAGTAGCTTTGTGAAGGAAATGGATTTTTGAAAGAAGAATGGAAAGTGTTTGGATTTGTTCTAGGGGTGTTTCTGGTTTAGCAAGCCCTGTGAATGAGGTATAGAAAAAGGAGTTGTGAGTGGGAGCAAACAATGAAAGCAGAGAAAAAAGGCAAGGGGGTGGCATAAGATGAGAAAATTCAAGTGTACTGACTGACAAACCTTCGTGGGAAAGTAAACCACCATCTTTCATTCTTTCCTGGATGGTAATGCATTTTTTAAAGTAAAATAAAACTTTTTTTTTTAAGATTTTATTTATTTATTTGACAGACAGAGATTACAAGTAGGCAAGAGAGGCAGGCAGGGAGAGAGAGGAGGAAGCAGGCTCTCCAAGGAGCAGAGAGCCCGATGTGGGGCTCGATCCCAGGACCCTGGGATCATGACCTGAGCTGAAAGCAGAGGCTTTAACCCGCTGAGCCACCCAGGCGCCCAAAATAAAACTTTAATAATGAGAAAGATCTTGTTTCCTTTCATACTTCTGAGTATTAACGTTGATGTAGTATTCATCAGAAATGGATATATTCAAACTTAAATTACTAACTTCATTAAGGGCTCAGAACTTACAGGACATGCTTTTAATTAGGAAAAAATTAACTCCTGGAATTATGTTACAAAAAGTTTCCTTGGGAAAAAAGTCACTTGTTGCAATGAGAATTGTTAAAAGATAAACTGAGGCGTATTAAAAATTTTTAAGAGTTTATTGGAGCAAAAATTGACTCACATTGACTGGACAGCATCCAGTCTAGCTGGTAGAAAGGAGCACCAGGAAGCTGTATAAAAGAGTTGTTTAAAAGCAGAAGGGAGTGAGAACAAGAAAGTTATATTAGGCCAAAGAAATGAGTTGGTAGTTTCAGGATTGCTTTACGGGATGGCATTGTCTCTGAGGGTGGCTACTGAACTAGTGCTGATCAGCGGATTCCTGACTGACTAGTTTTTGGAAGAAAACTAGTTTGTTTTTGGAAGAGCCAAAACTGTAATTTAAGTCTTGGTTTGGTGGGGTGGGACTTAGCATAAGCAACTCCATTTGAGGCCTATCATCTTATTTTTAGCAGAATTAATGGGATAAATCTCTTCCCTTATGTATGTTTAGTGGGATTAGGGAAAAAGAGAGAGAGAATGTGTGTGTGTGTGTGTGTGTGTGTGTGTGTGTGTGTGTGTATGTGTGTGTGTTTCCTTCCATGATGGAACCAACACAGTTGCCTGAATGTTTATCTTCACTACTTGATACTGAAAGGTACTTCGGCACACATGTGATGAATGTATAAGTATATGAATAAATCGTACCAGTTTAAATTTATCATTGAAACTAAGGCAATTGACATTCACAATAATATACTGAATCCATAAGAATCCTCCAAAACTGATTTTTGAATTTAGCAAAATGTTGTATGTATTTGGGAGAAAGTCTTTATTTAGTCTTTGTTAAAGTGTGCTACCCAAGTTCATAAATAGATGGTTTCTATAAATTACATAATGTCATATTAAATGATATTAGCCATTCTTCTTAATGATGAAAACATATATTAATAAAGTATTATTTACCCTCCTGTCAATGTTGGTTTGCGAGGTATTATTATCTTATCTATACCCCAAGTTATTTTTTAATTCACAAAATTTGCTTTTATCTATTTTATTAAAATAGAATAAAAACTGCACACTGATATTAACTGAGTACCCTAACAAGACTCAACTCTGCTATTGGCAAATTCACTTATCTTATTTTAGGTGCCCTTTAAGAAAAATGAAGAGAAATAATATTTGTTATTTTCTAGGAGATTATAATATATTGGGGGAGGGAGAATACGCCAGAAAATAACTGGGAAACAACTGAGCGTCAGATGCATGATTATGATAGGAATTAGAAGAATCATTTTATTATAAACATTTTTATGGATAATAGTGACAAATATCACACATCAGAGGAAAAAGGTCAGACATTCAAGTCTTAATTTGGATGTAAAAAAGTCTTTTTACTATTACTGAATACTGATATTCTAAGAACAATTGAAGATATACAGATACTGCAGATTATCTCTATGCTATAAGATTTTTAGGAAGAATGAGAAAATATTATAAATTTTATATCCCCAACTATGGCCATTCCTCCCATATTTAGGTTGTGACTCTCTTAGCATATTGTGAAAAATCCTTGTGAGACCATGCTGCCAAAATGAAGAATACTCTACTCTTGTAATAGGAAGGGGGACTTTGAGATTATTTAATATATCACTTTTGCTTTTAGGTGAAGACACTGAGGCCCATAGGGGTTAGTTTAGTTTATCCTGTTGTACTGTTCTTAGAAGTGGAGATTTGATACCAAATCTTAGATGTGATCCTCACCCAAGGGAGGGTTTTCAATGCTGACATACTGTGTTCATGCTCTGAATACAGTCATCACTTTATTATATAACTTGCTCAGTCCTCTCTATCACTGAAGAAAATACAAATTGATGAAAATTTCTGCAATTATTAAACATGCAAAATACAAGCTTATCTCTCTGCAAAGCATATGTTTCCTTCAATGTTTGCATTCCCTCTCCCTCAAATTTGTGATTTTCTCATTCTACTTCCCAAGAACAATATGTATGAAATATTTTTCTTTTAATATATTTTAAAGAAGCCATATAAATATATGTTCTGAAATGTGCAACGTACTGCAAGGGCTTTCTTTTCATGACTACATAATTGTCCTAAGTGTTTTAATTTGTTGCATGGCAGATTCTCTGAATCAAATAGCAGCTGTTTGGGGAAAGGATCGGGCACATTCTCTTCAGGTCCATTGGTTGCTATTATGCTTTTCAGTTCATCTCACCATTAACTTATCTAGCAGCTAGAGCAAAATATACTTTCATTGCTAGCCAAACATATACATGACCTAGTGGTGATATTTGATTTTATATCATTTACTTAGGTCTATGTATGTGTTATAACAAGGAACTAACACCCAAAACGAGAAAGAAAAAAGGGAGAAATTAGCTAAATAACTGTGAACCATCAGATAGGTCCAGATTAAACAATGTGCCTCCAATAGACTGAGATAGAATAATATTAAGTCTTTGGAGTTCAGTGGGCAGTTAGAAGTACTAATGGCAGTGCTTTGCTGAGAAAGCATATATTTTAGTTGGAATTCTTATGTGGAGGTGATTGCACATTACTATATGAATAACTGTACTAAATGCATGGAGGTTTTCTGCCAGCACAGGAGGCAATTAAGGCCCCCTTTACCAGATAACAGCTCACTGGAGGAATGTAATAGTGGCAAAGCAAAGTCTGAAAACAGATGATTTCCCATTTAATAGTCCATTGACTCTCCTCCTAGATCCACCGTGGCGATGGCATTGCTCTTTATTTTCATTTCACAAAGAAGCACAAGTTGTTGTGAAATTTTGAGCTCATACATTTTCCAAAAGAGAGAGAGAGGGGAAGCAAGAACACTAAGTTTTGCATTAAAGATAGTGCAATTAATTCAGTTACTCATTTTTAAAAATATATTTTTATTTTTACTGAATATTCACTATAGCTCAAAATAATTTTTTTCCCTTTCTCTTCCTCCTCCCCCACCCCACCTGAGTCATTTGTCATCTATGGAGTTAGAGCAAAATTTCAGAAAAGAGTATTGTATCTCCAGTGTGTTCCCAGTGTAATTATGAGAGTCTCAGCCCAATACCCTCAAAGAGTTTGTGTTCTGTCAACTCAGACTGTCATACTAAATACTAAATACACTGTAAACTAAATAACTAATGAATTTTTACATTGAAAGCATTTTTGTATTATAGTTCTCTTTCTTATGTTCTATATGTTCTATATTTTCATAGTAAGCCAGTTGAATATACCTGAACATCTTATTAGTTCATCATTTATTTAAGCATAACACTTAATTTGTCTCTTCTTAAACAAATATTCTACTCAGCTAACAGAATTTTGCTTAATTTAGATTTAAATTAAAATACACATTTGGCATTATCTATTAATAATTCCTGGTGTTTCTGCCCTAGGTCTTAAAAGCAAGTTGGGACACCAGTATTTTTCCCACTAAAACATTCTAGACTCTTCATCTTTGTTTATTTACTAGCATCACATTTCTCATATGGCATATATCTTTAGTCCTTTTGAAAATAATCAGACAAGTAATAATTCAGTCATCTAAGATTAGATATGGAAGTGTCAATTTTCAAATAGCCTTATAGTAAAAAAAATTAAAAGAGCCTGGATGAAAAAAAATAACAAGTTTGAGTTGAACTCACTTTACACACTGGTAAGAAAAAAGAATCATTGAAATTCAAAATTATACTTTCCTTTTTAAGAGATTTTATTTATTTATTTTAGAGAGAGAGGGAAAGAGCAGGGGGAGCGGCAGAGAGAGAGGGAGGATCTCAGGCAGACTCCCTGCTGAACGAGATGCCCAATGAAGGGCTTGATCTCATGACTCTGAGGTCACGACCTAAGCCCAGATGAAGAGTTGGATGCTTAACCTACTGAGCTACCCAGGAACCCCTCAAAACTGTAATGTCATCTTTACTTTGCTACTGGATGAAATCATTCTATTAGGAATTATTTTTATAAAGTTACACAGTGCAATATGTCAATTATATCTCAATAGAACTGGAAAAAATTTAAAAAGAATTATTTTCAGATAACTTTATAAAACCTTTAGGGCCAGGGGGCGCCTGGGTGGCTAGGTGGGTTGGGCCTCTGCCTTTGGCTCAGGTCATGGTCTCCGGGTCCTGGGATCGAGCCCTGCATCGGGCTCTCTGCTTGGCTGGATCCTGCATCCCCCCTCTGCCTGCCTCTCTGCCTACTTGAGATCTCTCTGTCAAATAAATAAATAAAATCTTTAAAAAAAAAAAACAAAAAAAACCTTTAGGGCCAGAATCGTAGCAATTATATTTCCTACATCAAAGATGAATTATTTTCACTTCTTGGTTCCTTCACTGTAAAGGTACTGTTTACTGATGCCAGGGCTTAAGAAACTGATCATAAGCAATCTTGTAAGTGTGATCATAAGCAATCTTGTAATCTTATAAAATCTTAGTTCTTTGGCAAAATTGAATAGTTGTATTTAAACATTTGAATAAGGTGCATCCCTTTGTTTATCAGGATGAGAAAAAAATTTTTTTAATTTATTTATTTGTCAGAGAGAGAGGGAGAGAGAGCGAGCGAGCACAGGCAGACAGAGTGGCAGGCAGAGGCAGAGGCTGCCGAGCAAGGAGCCCGATGTGGGACTCGATCCCAGGACGCTGGTATCATGACCTGAGCCGAAGGCAGCCGCTTAACCAACTGAGCCACCAAGGCGTCCCAGGATGAGAAATTTTTAATGATGTTGCCATTCCTTAAAACAGGTAGCTTCTTTTAATTTATATGTACTTAGGACAATTTAGTTCACTGGTTGTTGCTTTTTTTGCTCTCAGAACATGTAAATGTCTCTTTTCTATTATTTTATTTTATTTTATTTTATTTTAGAGTTTGATAGAGAGAGTGAGGAGAGGCAGAGGGAGAAGAAGAGAGAGAATTCCAAACAGGCTTTACACCCAGTATAGAGCCTGACACAGGGCTCCATCTCACAACCCTGAGATAATGACTTGATCTGAAATCAAGAATCTGACATTGAACTGACTAAGCTACTCAAGAGCACCCTCCCTTTTTATTCTACTTTAAAAGGCAGGTTTTATAGCAACGACTTACATGTAAATAAACTGTTAATATTTGTTAATATTTTGTGTATTCTCTTCTTCATTATTCAATGTTATTCTACATTTTAGTTTTCTTTATCATTTCCTTTTTAAATTATACTTCTTTACTCTGGTCTTTCCATTATTTTCATTTCATGCTTCTTTAACTTTTTGTAAACCACTCTGGAATTCTGATATTTTTATATGCAAGACATATATTGTCAAATATACAACATGCATATATCATCTGTTTTACTAGCCTTAAAGAAATTACTTCCAAATTCCAATATTTCATGCTTCTCAAGGAATTCAATCTTTTCACTCAACTCTTTTCTCCAGATTTACATTTTCACAAAAAATTTAGTCTGTATAAACCCTAAAAATATTATTTTAAACCATAGTATATTATCAGGAGGGTCAGTAATGTTTCCACTTTATTATTATAAGCACCAGTAGTGAGGATCAAATATGGTGGTGTTGTAGTTGCTATTATTATTTACATCCACATCTCAGGTATTTCTGAAAAATATATAATCATTAGTAGTATTTTTTCCTTTAAATAAACCAAAAAATTTATAGTATGAGGAGGTTAGTGACTATCTCAAGATTTTACTGGTTATGGCAGGACTAGACTAGAACATATGTCTAGTAAATCTCTCTAGTAGTCCATTTTAAAAATAACTTTTGTGATTCAACTTTATAGTGCTACATTTGAAATGTACTAATTCTTCCTATTTTTTCTTTCTTTTCACTTTCAGATCCAAGTAAATCTATGTATTTGACTCTACATAATCTGTTGTCCTTATGTTTATTTATATGTCTTTCACCATTTTTATTACTGATGAAATTGTTTGTATATAGAGTGACTAGATCTGTGCCTCTAGAATTTACAGGTGATGTTAATGAATACAAGTACAGTGACTGAAACTCCACTTTTTAGTTCCATTTTATTGGATTTCTGTCTCCTCCTCAGCCAGATAGCCCAAGTGGATCATATGCTTGGTGGAATGGATGCCAACTGTAGAGCTACTTTTGGGTTGGTCCTTGGTGGGCAAGTTGAGGACCAAAGGAATGAAATGCTATGAAATGGTGATGAGAAGGGAAACTCCTAATTCCTGGTACAAGGAAGGAAGTAGGATGGTGGCATCAGTCAGAGACCAAGAAAATCTGAGTCCAAAGTGGCCAGGACAGAACAAACAGACAAGATGTGGGAGCTAGTTATATAAGATGTGATCATTATAGAATAATCTGGATGGGGGCCAGTTGTTTTTTTTTAACTCTTCTTTTAAGGGATCAGAGCTTCTTACTCAGGAATACATACAATTTGGTCATTTTAAAGACATCATCTTCAGAAACTATATCCTGATACCAAACATCTTCCAGAAAGGTATACTTTGTCATGTCTGGATATAGGTAAGACAGAAAGAATGGATAAGTAGTTAAATCCATAGCCACTTAAAAACAAAAAAATGGACTCACTACTTTGAGTGGGTCAGTAGTGTCATCTCAAATATGAAGGATAACAAGATAACTGATTGAAATAGAAGTGACTCATGCTCAACATTTATCTTTTTCTTTACAAGTCTATTGTTTCACAGAAACTAACTCTATAAACTGCAAAAGTAAAATTTTCACATACACAAATAAGAGAAAGTCTTTATTATTCTGTTCTAGACATAATAGAACTCAACTGTGAGTCATATCAACAAAGTGACAAAATTTTCCACTGTACCATCTAAGATAGAAAATTATTTTAGAAATCTCAAAAATAAGAATAGGTTGCAAAAGAGAACTAAGGAGAGAAGTTAGATGTCTCCCTTTTTTTTTTTTTTAAGATTTTATTTATTTATTTGACAGACAGAGATCACAAGTAGGCAGAGAGGCAGGCAGAGAGAGAGGAAGGGAAGCAGGCTCCCCGCCCAGCAGAGAGCCTGATGCGAGGCTCGATCCCAGTACCCTGGGATCATCACCTGAGCCGAAGGCAGAGGCTTTAACCCACTGAGCCACCCAGGTGTCCCTAGATGTCTCCCTTTCTATGTGAATTTAATATCTTATGGAGAAAATTCCCACAGATAATTGTAATATTTATAATTATAAAGTCTCTCTCCTTTAACTCTTCTTGCTGTCATTTTCTTATTTTACATTGTGTAGAGTTACTAAATGTATCTATACCACCACTGATATATTTTAAATACTTTCTAATGTGATCTCTCCTCTTTCAACATTATTCCTTTATTATTATTATTTTTTTTATTACTTTGCCCAATTGTGTGTTTATGTGTGGGAATTGAGTAATGTGTCACATTTTAAGTTAAACCTTGACTTATTAAAGACAAAACACTGAATATATCACAGAGAATTGGTATAATTTGAGAAGAGAGTGTGGATGAAATTGAAAGGAGGAAGCCAAATTGGTTTAAAACAGGAAAAAAATGAATAATTAGTGAATGTTCACATTAAGATTAATACAATAAATTGACTTTCAGTAGACTTTTCTAAATTATATTTCAACTACCTGTATCATTTATTTGTAATTTCCTAAGGACATGGTCATTATTGACTTAACTTACAATTTAGTCTTTGCTTTTTAAAAATAGAAATGATATTATTTTTGTTAAATTAACATTCTAATTTCACTAATTATTTCAAGCTTAAATGCTTGAAAGGAACTTATAGCAGCCATGGAGATCATTACCATGTCTGTTGCAAAAACTCATTTACAATACTTTGATTCTCTTGAGAAAAACCAGGACTGAGCCAATGTCAACCCTGAAAAAACTGGGACAGCTTAAATGCAGTTCTAGGATCATTTAGTACTTAATATGTTCTAGGGGTGGGAGAATCAGTGCCATTATTTAATGAGTTCTAAGATGGTATTCAGTGGAGGAAATCTTCCTGCCATTGGAAGATCATATTCCCACTGAAGTTGAGAATGGTGTGGTCTTAAAAATATTGAAAGCATATGTACCCTTCACATAGGTCAGTAAATATTGCTTGTTTATATTGTCTTGACTTTATATTAACCTTCAATGAAGTTGCACAGTGGCCATATTTATCTTAGGTTAGGTGGTCATACAGTTTGTTGTGTCTTGGACAATCCTGATTGTCAGAGAGTAATGGTTAATAATGTATCCTCTTACCCCATTCTCAAAAATGCTGCAGCTTGAAGAAAAAATTATATAGTCATTCTTATCTTAGGTATAGTCTTTTTTTCTGACATGCAGTCAAAATGGATTTTTGGGGCACATAAAATGTGCATAGAAGAATTTGGTTAGGTGAGAAGGCATTAATGAAAGATGATCAAGTCATAATTCCTGTATTTAGAAATTGGTACCTAGTTGGGGGAAGAGGAGACACTTTAAATGGTTAAAACAAACGTAATGAGGTGACAGAATAAGTGATATGACCAATTAATATAAGAGCTCAGGGAAGTAGGAAATTTTGGAACTGAGATGAGAAGTTCCCCCCTTTTGTCTATTCTGACATTTCCTTATCCCATAGCTATTTCATTGAGGGACTCTTATAATCGGACGTGGCTTTTCTATCTTATCTTTATTTTACTGCTCTCTCTATATTGGTGTCTCTGCTATGCTCCCATCGGCTTCAGCATTAACCTCCATAAAAACTATTTTCACCTTTGTGAATTCAGTGTATCAAGTAGTTCTTTTGAGATGGTGATCCAGGCTTATGGTTTTTCACAGATAACAATTATTCATATATTAAATGGCTGCTCTTATATCCAACACATGTGGCTCTTCAAAGTGAACTTGTACAGCTATAGATTGCTTTCCCTTTGTCTGACCTTTTCCCAAAGCAGGATTTCCCAAAAGGATCAACATTAGGAGCAACATTTGAGTGGTTGATTGTCCCATATTTTGAACGTTGTCTGATTTTAGTTCTATGGGATTCCATAAATGTGAAACCTAGAATCATCACTATTTTAATTTGAAATATTTTATCTAAATTATCTAAATATTTTATCTAAAATATCTAAGTATTTTATCTAAATTACCTCTACTGAATCTGAGCTTACATCTGTGGACACTAGACATATTGATTATCTTTTACTTATTTCTGTGCAGAAGATATTTTCTCTTTTATGTTCATAAATGAATCATCTGGGAAACGATATAATATTTTTATGTTGTTATATAAGTAGTATAATCAGATGAATGACTCAGTGGTTAGTTAGTTTTGGCTTTAATACATGTTTACCTTAGCCAAACAATTGTTTCTTAAATGTACACATTTCATCTTCTATGTTTATAAAGTCCCCAGTTCTCTGGACATAATTCAAGAGATCATCACTTCACACTGTTCACTGACAGCCCAAAGACTGCTTAGATTTTCCTACATTTAGCATGGCACATTGTACTCACCTGATTGCTCCACCCAACAAGGAAAATGAATTTTATTTTATACATTCTTAAGATAAATGATAATTTATCTTTGGTTTTCATAATACAAATTATATGATGTTTACATAACCCATTTTTATTGAAGTTTATTTGCAGCAATACTGTTGTGAGAATTTGATTAATGAAACTATCAAAATCTTAAAGTCAACCACTCAATTTTAAATACAGCCTTTGGTTTTTCAGGATTTTTTAAAACCTCCTAAAGATTGAAAAATCCACTTATATACATAATAACACTAAGACAGTCCTTAGATAATTATTACAATAAAATTTAAAAAATGATTTACAATAATTAAACTTAATAATTGAATTAAATAATTATGATAAAATTAAGATAATTATTGTAATTTTCTCTTCATAGAGGATTCGAAGAATAATCCTCGTGTATTGGATAGCCTCTTATGCAAACAGTGTCCAGAGAAAAGAGCTAATCCTCATTAAAAGTGGTTATGCTTGGTTAGCCTCTATGTTTATTAGAAGATCAAGACTTGCTAGTGCAAAGATAGTGTCTGTTGACTCAGAAGATTATAGCAGTGATTTTCTAGAAGCCAACGAAGGTACTAAAACGAATCAATAATCTAACTAGTGCGTTTTTTAAATGCTTAAAGAAAACTTGAATGCATAATATCCTTGTGAATTGGTTATAGTTCTGATTTGATAATAAACTTGCAGTTCAGATATGCATACAAGCAGGAATCAACTGTGACAGCAAGGAGTATAAACATTTATGATCACTTGGCTTTGGTAGGAACCAAACCTGTGACAGTTTAATTGATGACTGCAGTCCTACAAATGAAGATAGGAATTTATATTGGTAGAAATTACAAAATATATCCAAAGCAGCATATTGTCAAAAATACCAAATAATGATTACATGTTTGAAAAAGTGTACATAAAGGGACTATAAAATTACATGAGTGCCATGTATTTTTAGCATTTTATGTGCACAACTGTCTTCTCTTTGGTTGAATTGTATATCTTTTCCATATTTTAAAAACTGAAAAAATACAGATAAAACAAAACACGTTTGTGTTTTGAAATGGAAGGCTATACTTGTTAATCATTTTATATTCATAACATTTCCACAACATAGGAACCAAGTCCGAAAAGCAAAGTAATATTAGATTTTGAATTTGTTTTCTTTATTGGGCTGCCCGCCACCTTGCCTAAATGGAAACTTACTACCTCCTTGAAAGTATCAAGATATTAATTTTTAACAGTATTTGCCCTAAACTGTATTTTGGTCTTTGTTTTCAGTATCTCACATTTTATATTAAATATATATAGTAAAATATATTTTACTATTACTAAAATATCACTTTTTAATCGATTCATTCACATATATCCGATTACTTACTTAAATATTTACTGAACATTAGACACTAAGCTATATTTAACAACTGAAACATAAATTCTTTCCAAATATGCCTGATTTAACAATATGAGACAACTAATTCTGATTTACATGCTTTTTATATTGATACGTGGCAATAGAGTGACTAGAATTGGGGGAAATATCACAGAAAAATGAATATTATTTCATATTTCAAGTAATACTGTCCTGAATGATGCAGAGCTAGTAGAAAATAGAACAGGATATTTGATAGGAGAATGTATTTCAAAGAATAAAGCCCAACACTGGTACATCTGATGTTGTTGGAGTGCATAGAAACCTCACCAGGAACGTGAGTCAGGAAAGCTTCCTTGCAGGTGGCCTGGCCTGGTTCTCTTTGTGGCTGTTCTCCCTTCCACGCAGCTCACCTGGTGTTGCTCACCAAACCGGTACACAATAGGCACATCACTTGTTGCAAGCTTTCTTTCAACTCTTTATCTTTTCATGATTTGTCTGGCTGATTTCTACTTTTCCTGAGAGGAAAGAGAAACTATTTGAAATCTTGGTTTTAAAGCTTTTCCTTGTGACTGCACTATAATGAGGGCCCAGTCCGTTTCCCATGGAGCTGTGCAAAGAATACAAAATACATACAACCGGAGAGGAGATGAGAATGTGAAGTGAGATGGGAAGGGGAAAAAGGTCCTGCGGCTCCACCTTTAGAGGTGAGGGCTTAAAAATGTAAAGCAAAGTTACAGCTTATAGATAATTCAAAGTTACCTATGTGCACATGAAGTGGATAGGTATATTTTAGAGGTTAAGAACTGTACACAAAGGAATAGCTAAAACAGAAATGATAAAATGTGCAGATGGTTGTGAATAAATTACCAAATGGTACTTGCCCAAATGCAATAACATTAGGTTTAAAAATAATTTTGATAAATTATGTTGTTGAGGTAATAAAAAGCATCTAATCTGAAAGCCAAAGATATTTGAAATTAGTAGGATTAATTTACCACAGATATGGCAGGTAAAAGGATTAAATGATGTGAGTCAGATAGCTGTCATCACCTAAGAATAATAGATCAGCCCACTGAGTACATACCATGTGCTACATACAGTATGCCCCTTATTTCCACTGAATTATATAAACAACTTCCCATCGTAAGTATTCGCATTTCCATTTAATACGCGAGGAAGCTGACATTTAAAAGGTAAAACAACTTATGCAAATCACACAGTGAAGTGCCACAGCCAAGATCTGCATCCACATTTCTGACACCAGGAGTTGTTTTTAAAAAGAAAATGAAAATAAGTTAATTAATTAAAGTGGTTGACAGTATAGGTCTTTAAAGAAAGCCAGATTTGGGTCTTGTTTTCTGTTGTTAGTTTTCTGTTGTTTTGTTGTTTTTTTTTTAAGATTTTATTCATGTATTTGAGGGAGAGAGAGCATGCGTGCGCGAAACAGAGAGAACGAGAAAGGGAGAGATCAGAAGCAGCAGGGAGAGGAGAGGGAGAAGCAGACTCCCTGCTAAGCGGGGAGCCAAATGTGGGACTCTATCCCAGCACTGTTGGCTCACAACCTGAGCCAAAGGCAGATGCTTAACTGACGGAGCCACCCAGATGCCCCAGACCTGGGTTTGAATTCTGACTAGCACTGGTGGGTAGTACAAGTATGGACTTGGGTGTATTGGTTACCCCAGCTGTACCTATCTAACATGTAGGTTAGATACACCAAGTATGGACTTGGGTGTATTGGTTACCCCAGCTGTACCTATCTAACATGTAGATAACAATACATACAGTGAGCATGCAGTATCTTTATTATTAGGATGGATATGCTGGCCTTCTGACTCAGTTATCCATGACAAATAAACAACACTTGATATTCATCCAAATATTTTAAGAGCTGTTTTACTTGTCTTCAATTAGGAACATGATAACCCATCCAACGTTTTTTTTTAAAGATTTTATTTATTTATCTGAGAGTATGAATGAGTGAGTAAGTGAGAGAGTGTGAGCAGGGGGAGGGGCAGAGGGAAAGGGAGAGGGAGAAGCAGGCTCCCCACTGCGTGGGGAACCCAATGTGGGACTCCATCCCAGGACCCTTGGATCATGACCTGAGCCAAAGGCAAATGCCTAAATGACTGAGCCACTGAGGTGCCCCAGACCTACCCGATCTCTTAATTGTGACCCCAAACATATAGCTGAGACTCATAAAATGTGAGAGCCCATTGTTATTTCCTTTTATGCAGGTTCCTGTGTTGAAATATGTACTTTGTGACTATGGGGTAGTAATACTGCTAATGGAATATGGATACATTAAAAGCAACTCTTTTTGACAACCCTTTATTAATACATAGCAATTAAATATATTAAGAAGCCTTGTTTTGCACACTCTTTCAACCACAGAACACTAAAGATGTATATGTTATAATTACAATTATCCTTTCTCTTCATTGTCCTGCTGAGGAATGCACTGTAATTCTGGCAGCCAGACTACAGAGTTGGCTTGCTTTCCTTGGATTGCAGATGTCTAATTGCAGGCAACCATTTCATTTAAAATGGCTCATTAAAGTGAAAACCATTTAGCATCAGTAACATGGATCAGCATCCATGATTATGCATTTAATTAAAGTATGCTTTTCCTTACTTTTCAATTTTTCTATCGATCTATCTATGCACCTTTCTATCTATACACGCACACACACACATAGACATTCCTACAGAATTATACAAAGCACTCCTTAGATATTAATTTTATTGCTTTGAAAAAGTTAAAATTCCTTGGGTATTGTTCCATTGAGTATATAGAAAGTAATAATTATAAAATTATAGAATTTATATTAGGAATAACTTAGGAACCAATTTCCTGTTTTGTTGGCTTTTCTAGATGTATTATATTTTACATTAGTAAATGTATTTGAGATACTAAGATATTATTTATTGACTATTATTCCAAAGAATTGAAAAATGGAAAGATACCATTTGTCAGATCCTGAACTACTGTGTTTACCAATGAATGAAGTAAGACTGTGAAAAGAGAAGACAAAACAAAACAAAACAAAAAAAACAATTCTGATCTTTTTCATGCATAAAAGATCAGTCATTGAATCATAGTTTTGATGTGATGATATGTTCTGTTTTTCATACTGTAAAAATAAGTTTATCTAATGACATTTGCTCAGTAATAGGACATTTGAAATTATAGTCATTTTACTTTTAATATAATAATAATGGTATTTTAAAAAACATTGGAAGAAGACAGGCATTATATTTTAATTTTAATATCAGCTGTGATGAACTATATGGATTGCCACTGGTTGACTATGCAATCAATGTTTACATAATTATTTGCAAGTTATTTGTAAATAGCCTTAGGTTTTTGGATCCATAAATTTTAATAAATGAAATGACATAGGCTTCATAAGAATAGCTAAGGATAAACTAAGCTATCTTTTATTACCTTCTTTTTCATTTCATTACGAGAAATAAAAAACTGTTTACTTCTGCAGAATCTAGATGTGCAAACGCACTGGATCATGTCTAAATCTGAGGCAGTGAAACATTTTTTTCTGAGAACTCTTGGTCTTTAAAGAACAGAGTAAATCCACAGTCACACTGGAGTGAAACTCACATGTTGAGGCGTATTTAACATGTATGTGAGAATGTGATGGAGACTATAAATTGAAGATACATAATAGAAAACCTGCTCCTAGTCTCTCTTTTGAGGCAGCCAGAGGTAGCCTCGTGAAGTCAAGATTGGTCTATCTTGACCAGAGTTTATTTACCTCCGCCCTGAATGTTTTAATTGCATTTTGTCTTCTCCCACAAGCACTCCCGGAAGTGTAAAAAGTGCTTAGAGGTGTGCTATTTGCCACCCAACAAAAAAGAGTTATTAAAAATAATTGTCACTAACATACACTCAGCCCTTCATAGGTATAGTTCTGTAGTAGTTGCCTTTCACCACATTCCAGGGTTTTCCCCCATTCTTAATGTGAGTCAGAAGCAAGTGAAAATGAGAGCCAGGAAGAGGGAAAAACAAGAGAGGGGAAAAGAAAACAGAAAGGAGCAGCAAGAAAAAGGAGAGAAAAACAGCTACTCCATGGAGGGGAAAGAGCCACATAAAAAGAAGCAAGGATGAGAGGATCCCCTAGAACTTGAGAGAAAAGACAGGCAGTTGATACTGAATAGTTAAAAGAGTGAGGGAAATAGAGAGGGGGAAAAAGCAGTTGGAGTCTGAAGTGTTAGTAAACCATGCTTCTCACATACTGCAATTTACTTCAGTGTTCCTCTTCAAAGTGTTATCATATCTTATCACTGCTTTGAAATGCAAAGTGGATGATTGATTACTATTCACAGTTCTTCAACTTTCTTTACAAGCAGATCTTCAAGTACTTCTATGTGGTTTCAGTCCCAGTAGCTAACAAGTCTTAGAAATTATCTCAGCAGTGAAGAGTGAAGAGAGCATTACACATCTTAAGGAATGGGTTTAAACTTCAAGTGAAATGTGACTCTTTTATAAATAGGCAATTCCCACCCTAACTCGGTTGCCAAAGGAACTGTTCTGCTTCCTTCACTTAATTCTCATCTCTGCCCTCAGTTACTTTATTGCTTTTCTGATGAGTGAGGAAAGGGGACCACCAGAAAAATCTCTTTGTACTAAGAACTTTATGAAAGACTGAACATCAGGAGTGCACAAAGTCTACTAAGTTCACTATAATTGGGAAAACAAGATAGACACAATGGTACAACTCATGAAAAATTTCAAAGACTGTAAATAAAAAAAGTTAAATCCTGTGTAAATTTGAGAATGAAAAAAACTGGAGAGACTCATGACAAAAATTCACACTTAAGGGTTCTTTCAGGGATTTTGGTAAAAAGAACCTAAACCCATATTTTATATAAGCAGCAAAATAGATAATTGTGTTTAAATAAAAAGGTAAAAATCAGAGCCTCACACAGACACAAAATGAATACACGTTACACATGTTATTTAGCTCACAGAAGAGCCAGGCAGATGTTAATACTGGTTAGAAAGAGAAGCCAAGGACAGCTTTATAGACCAGGAATGTAACCAAACCCAAGTCCATTTGCTGGATGTACAGCCGAGTCAATCACTGAGTATCAAGTATGCAGCAAGGAAAGGGTTTATTCCAGAGGTACCCCAAATTGCCTTGATTCTGTGAAGAGGGAGAGAACCGAGTTTCATAATCATATAATCATTGAGATTTCATACATACTGGTGAAAAGGGTTGGGAAATTTATAAATCTTCAAGGGGAAAGATAGAGCAGGCGTATGAGGCAAGCATCCGGGGAACATAAATCCCATGTTCACTTTGGGGTGGAGACTTAGCCTCAGGACTGCATAGAATTCAGCCTCTGATGTCAGGGGGTTCTGTCAGGACAAGGAGAAGGGGCTACGGGCAAGTGCTGAGAGCTGGTACAAACTGGGTGGGGTCTCGGTCTTGTTATCTCTGGTAAGGAATGCAGGACCTTGCTTATTCCTAAATTGGAATCTGGAATCCAGGCTTCTGCCAAGAGGGCTAGTAGATTTGTTACTGGGGTCTGGGAAGACGCAATAGCTGATTAGGAGAAAATAACTCTCTGAAAAACAGGCTTTAAACTTTCTGCTAGTTTCAACCCTATGTGGCACTGTTTCAAGAATATAAAAAATGAGGCAAAACTTTTTTTTCCCCACAAACAGGGGAATAAAGTCAAAGGAATCCTCTACCAGACAAGACAGAATTTGTATGTCTCTCAGATTCCTACAATTTACTGACTTTTAAACTATTTTCCATAGAATCATAGTCTTGGCCTGCCAATGTCAAGGGTGCTATAGTACATACATAATTTTCCTTTGAATTACAAATGCTTTCTTTCAAATAGTAAGATCAAGAACCAAGAGAACCTCAATAATACTCATTGCATCACCTCTAAGTGAATATGAACAGCACATGAACATTACGAAAGATAGAAACCTTGACTATACAATTTATTGTATTATATAACACATTTTTTCTCACACCACACTTTTTTTTCCCCTAATGTGATAATTGCTTTATATTTTGGTTATGCCTTTTATGGGGAACATAACATTTCACTTATTCTAATCAATTGATCTAGTCCTCTGGGATGATGTATTTTCTCTCTTCTATGGATAAAACAAATTAACCTCCTGTCTGGATCTTTAAAAGAAAGGTGTAAAGGTTTGATTAATGGTAGAGTTACAGGATCTTTTTTGAAGTAGAGGAAGTGGTATAATTACTTAGTTAATTAGGCTCTATTTTGGGGAAGTATCATTTGTTGAGACTGCATTAAATAATTATAATCTTATTTCTTCACTTTGAAGAAGTGAAGATACTTGGTTATTTTCTACAGAGAAGATACTTGGTTATTTTTCCCTAATATTTTAAAGATACTACTAAGTGTCCAATATTCTGTCAATACAATAACTACACATATATCATCTTGTGGTTCAATTTAACTCCCAATTCAGATAATTCTCTATGGAATTTTCCCAAGACCAAAAAAAAAAAAAAATCACATATTACAGAGAATTGTGAATACACATATTCTGATGGTCTCTGCTTTCATTATCTTTATAATGGGATTCTGATTAGAATATAATAGCTCATTTTTGTATTTTGGAAAGAAACATATCTAAATCCAAACATAATCTCTTAAATTCTTTTTTACAAGAAGTCAAGCCAATCTCAGCATTCAATTCCCTGCTAAAATCCTTAAGTCACCTGCCTTACCGAGGTGTACCAGGCTCTGCTTCCTCTGACTTCTGCAAACTCTGGTTCCCCATCTCCTCATCTTTTCCTTGCTTTTGTCCTGCAGAAATACTGTCTGTCTTCCAGCTGTTAAAAGTCTCTTCTCTCACCTAATCTTGGCCCATACCCTTTACTTACCCAGTCAACTATTCATCCTGCATTTGAACCTTCAGAAGTTATTTCCTAAGGTTACAACCTCCCTGATGTCTCAATCTAGATCAGTCATCCCAATCACAATATCTTGACCTTTCCTTCCTAGCCCTTATTGCAGCTTGTAATTATATCCACTTGTTAGATTACTTGATAATTCTTTACTCTCTCCATTGGACTATAAACTACATGGAGAGTTGACACTTTATCTGTTCCTCTTACATTTCTATCTTCAGTGCTTAATGCAATGTATGCCATATAGTAGGTATTTAATAAATATTTGTTCAATAAATGAATGTAGTGTGTGACATTAATTCCCTTTCTGAATGTAATATGACAATTAAAATGTCTATTAGTAATTTCATGTCCAAAGAAATGACTGTTGCTCTCCCACAAAAGAAAATTATTGAAAGAGTTGTTTTCATTACCCCTTTGGAATACATGGTATTAATTAAAATAACTAGTGATTACTAACTGAAAAACTTTTATTGACTTAGATTAATGTTTGTTTTTAACTATTTCACCAGGTGAACTTTCTTTCTGTGGAATAACTAATTTCTGAAAACCTTTTCAGTATTCTTTATATCTTTATATCAAAGTATTTTCTACCTATTATATCTATAAATTATTTGGTTATTTTATATTAAAAATTCAGTAGCACATTGACCATTTGGAAGAAAATGATACTTACTAAAGGTTTTGGAAAATGAAAAAAATAAGCTTTTAAAGTTATCATTTTTATATAATGGATTAGTTATAGGTATATTTTAAATTTAGTATTCAGAAACAAATAAAAATATCTCAAGTGAGGAGCACCTGGTTGGCTCAGTCAGTTAAGCTCACTACTCTTGATTTCTGCTCAGGTCTTGATCTCAGGGTCATGAGCTCGATCCCCACTTCCAGCTCCTCACTCAGCGGGAATCCTGCTTGAGATTCTCTCTCCCTTTCCCTTTGCCCCCACCTCCCATGCTCTTGAATGTGTTCTCTCTCCCTAAAATAAATAAATAAATCTAAAAAAGATATCTCAAGTGAATTGAAATAAATGAAGTGTGGGAAAATTCCATACAGAAGCACCATGGCTCCTGTATTATTATACTTTTTTACTTTTAAATTGTCTAATTACCTTTGAGTAAGAAGAGCAATGATATATATAAAATCTCTACAAACAGTAATCTGCCTGTGACATGTTTAAGTTCATACTTCTTTGCATGAAATTCAGTTCAATTTCTTGTATTTAAATGATGCCCAGTTGTGTTTTGGCAATTTATTTGAATAACATGTGTCTTTTTCTCTATTTAGATTATACTTTTTTTTTCCCCAAAAGGGATGCAGTTATTGGTATTTGATCCCATTTAAATGAAGAGGGAAGAAACATTTAATACTTAATATTTAGACTACATCATGAATAGTAGGTTGAAGTTGGCTATCTAAATGGAGGAAATCAATTTTTGTAGTAATTTTAGTATTTTGTAGTATTTGTAATAAAGAATTTAGGTTTTTGAGGAAATAGAGGTTTAATATAATTGGGGAATATCCTAATCTGGGGAATGTCCTAATCTAAGAAATTCTTATCCCTTTCAAGGGTCTTTATAAGTACACTAAGAATCAAATTGACATGTGACAGGTTAACAGGAGAAAATCAAATGTAATTTCATATGTAAAGGGAATCCACACAGATGCAGAAATTCCAAAGATACTCAGGCAAGATGAGGTATATATATGTCATTCTGAACTAAGGAGAAGGGGTAGGGGTATGGGACTTCAAAGGGCAGGAATGTAGTTCACAGGAAGATGGAAAGGATTGACTGGTAAACAGGTGTTTGCAGGGCCTTGGAAACAATGGGACATAGAGGCCTTGCTAGGTTCCTCCCTGTCTATTATACCTAGTTCATATCATAATGTAGTTATCTGTGGTGATAGCTCTTCTCCTGGAGCAGGTACTCTAAATTCCTTTTAGGCATTGAGCAGGGGAGGTAAAGAACTTTTTCTGAATCTGCAGGATTTTTATTGCTTTTTAACTTGGAATAATCTTCATGCCAAAGGAGCCCATCATGGGGAGGCTCGCCCTTGGCCCCTGTAGCTGACATAACAAAATACTGAGTGACTTAACAGATACTTATTTTCTCAAAGTTGTGGCAACTGTAAGTTCAAGATCAGTGTGCCAGCATTGTTGGATTTTAGTAAGAGCCCTCTTCCTGTCTTGCTGGCAGATGGCCATCTTCTTTCTGTGTTCTCACATGCTGGGGAGAGAATAAGAGAGAATGGGGTGGGGAAGGGCAAGAGGGAACAAAGTTTCTGGTGCCTTCACTTATTAAGACACTAATTTTGTCATGAGGTCCCCACCCTCATGACCTCATCTAAACCTAATTCCTTCCTGAAGGCCCCATCTCCAAATCCTATGATATTAGGGGCTAGGGCTTCAATATATGAATTTGGAGGGGCATAATCCGGTCCACAGCATTCCTCTCTGGTCCTACCTCCCCCAAATTCTGGTCCTTCTTGCATGTAAAATACATTCATTCTATCCCTAAAGTCCCAAAAGTCTTAACTCATTTTAGCATCAACTCTAAAGGCTAAACTCTAAAATCTCATCTAAATATCTAAATCAGATTTGGGTGAGACAAAGTCTGATTCATCCTGAGGAACAATTTCTCTCTAGCTGTGAACCTGTGAAACAAGACAAGTTACAGGCTTCCAAAATTCCATAATGAGTCAGACATAGGATAGGCATTCCCTCCAAAAAGAAGAACTACAAAAGAAAGAAGCGACAGGTCTTAAGTCCAAAACCTAATAGGGGCAAATTCCATTAGATCTTAAGGCTTGAGAATAAATAATCATCTTTGGTTCAATGTCTTGTCTTCCAGACCCAGTGGAGCAGTTGTCTTGCCCCTGCAGCTCTACTGGGTGAAGGTCACTCTCCCAAGGTTCTGCAATGTGGGGGTCCCTCCCACAAAGCTATTCTAGGTAGGCGTCCTATCCCCAAGGCTCTGGGCAGCCCTGCCCCAAGGCTATAGGTATAAGCCCTCTGGCCTTCAACTTTGAGGTGATGGTTCCACCCTCTGAAACTGAGGAGGAAGCCCTGATGACCTCTGAATTCCCTTTGGGATCATTCTTACCTTTTCTTGGAGAATAGCCCTCTGTAGTAGCCAAATGGCTCTGTGGTCCAGATGTGTATAATCCAAGAAGTCCAACAACTATACTTGAGTCTCTCTCAGGTTCTCTTTCCCTTTCAGTTCAAACTAGCAGTGTCTTGGTTGGTATAATTTTATCTCTATTCCTGGTCTCTGCTGAGGTGGCTGATTAAGTCCATGAGTCCCACTCATGATCTTTTTATCAGATGGTTGTTCAGCCACACCTTTAGTGTTTTCTTTGGAGCAAGCTTTCTCACTTTTTTTGCAGTATGGATAGACTGAGAATTTCTCAAAACTTCAAGGTCTGGTTCCTTAAGTATATCTTAAGGAACATGCTTAAGTATTTCTTAAAGTAGCACTCTCAGTACCAAAATCATCTGTATTAGTCAGGGTTCTCCAGAGAAACAGAGCATATATAATATGTAAAATATTAAAATATTTAATATACATAATATATGTTTTATATATGTATATATATCTATATATATATATATAGATATACACACACACATGTATACATATATGGAGAGAGATTAATTATAAAGAATTGGCTTATGTGATTACAGAAGCTGAGACGTTCCTAAGATCTATCTGTACTAAGTAAACTGGAAACCCAGGAGAGTCAATATGTATATTTCTAGTCAAAAAGCCAGCAGACTCAAGCCTTAAGATGTTTCAGTTCAATTCCAAAGGCAGGAAAAGACTGAAGTCCCAGCTTAAGGCAGTGAGGCAAGAGGAGTTCCCTCTTATTCAAAGGTAGGTCTATCTTTTTGTTCTACTCAGGCTTTTGACTGAATCTAGGGCCACCTACCTTAGGGAGGGTAATTTGCTTTATTCTGTCTTCTGATTGGTTTACATGTTAATCTCATCTTCAGATCCCCTCACAGACATACTCAGAGTAATGTTGGAACAAATATCTGAGCATTCTGTGGCCCAGTGACATTTGATACATAAAATTAACCATCACAAGGAGACTAGAGATAAAGATCCTGAGGGAAAATTGTAGAAAGAGGTTGGAGCAGATTTTACAGAGCTTTAAAGTACACATTAAAGAATTGATTTTTGTCACCAGAGAATTTGAAGGAAGAGAGAGGTAATCTGATTAAAAAGCAAAATATCGTGAGGTGGAGTGGGGTTGTTGTAAAGAAAGACAGGGAACAAGGTAGTAAATACTATACTTGAAAATTGTGGTTTGATCTCACGTTGTCTTTCTGAAGTGAGTAGAAGGTTTTGAAGTTTTGAAAGATTGACTTGATGTGGAATATGAGAGGAGTCAACAATGGCTGCCAAGTTTTCAGTTTTAGTAAATATATTTATTGTGTGCCATTAACCAAAAAAGAGAAAATGAAGGAAGGAGTAAGTTTTGAGGGAAAGATGCTAATACTAGTTTTAGATAGATGAATTTTGAGGAGTGGGTGATCACATTGGAGTGGTGCAGTTGTGAGGTCCAGATGTGTAGTCTGAGGTGCTCTTACTCACTGTGAGTGGCCCAGAGTCCCCATGGAGGGGATGTTGAGGTGAAAAAGAGTGTTTAATGAAAAGATATACCGTACTTAATGGACAGAGCAGGGGGGCACTGGAGGCACCCTCAGTTGTCCTTCCATATGTCAACATTCATACATTCATACCTCAGAAATATCAGGGTCTGGAAAAAACAATGGTATCATGTTCAAAAATGTATTGAAATCACGACTTCATTTGATCTCTAGGTTTGGGTCATGTTATAATGAGTTTCTACTTTTATGGCTGTTACGTTGATTTTTTTGCACCTGTTAGCAAAAGGGTTTTATAGGCTGAAGGTCTACTTTGGCTGTAGATGTGACAGTAGATGGCATGCATGCTGTGGAAGAGGTTGAGCAAAAATCAATCTACCTCAGAATCGATTAAAATCAGGAAAATTTTCCAATGTCAACAGGGTATTTAGGATGAGAATAATTAAATGAGCTTTAGAAGCAAATGAATTATTGATTACTCAGAAATATCAGGTCCAAGAAGATAGAGGTTGAAATGTATGACTTCTTCTTCCCCTTTCTAGTGAGAAAGAAACAGACAACTCTTCTCATTTGAAGCTTAGAAATAAACTGTTGAGTGGAAGAATTGGAAAATCATAACATTATAGGCAAAATACAATACAATTGGTACTTTGAATATATATGTATGTATATATTCAAAAAATCATCTCTTTAATGATTTTCAGAATTAATTTAAAATTATGTTAGGTAAATTTTTAAGAGATTGATAACACTTTTCTCTCTCTCTCTCTTTAGAATTTGCTTTGATGATGTAGTGCAAATTTTGGTTTTGTATTTTTTCCCTGAGAATTGTTCTGGTGTCCCCACCTGCTCTATCTTCACAGTGCTTTTACCCCCTACCTTCTTTACCCTCTGAGGCACTGGCACCACTAAGTCGTTCACCCAGGCATTCATTCATGTGGTAAATATTTATTAAGCAAAAGGGGAAGTCTGCACTCTCACAGAGCTTGCATTTTATTTTATTTTATTATTATTATTTTTTTTTCTTAGAGAGAGAGAGAGAGACAGCTGGAAGAGGGAGAGAAAAATAATCTTTTTTTTTTTTTAAAGATTTTATTTATTTATTTGACAGAGATCACAAGTAGTCAGAGGCAGGCAGAGAGTGAGAATGGGGGAAGCAGGCTCCCTGCTGAGAAGAGACCATGATGTGGAACTCAATCCCAGGACCCTGAGATCACGACCTGGGCTGAAGGCAGAGGCTTAACCCACTGAGCCACACACGCGCCCCCAGAGCTTGCATTTTAGAATGGGGTTTCCCAAATTGACAGTTTGGGCTAGATAATTCTTTATTGTCGAGGGTGTCCTGTGAAATATCAGATGTTTAGTAGTATCCTTGGCCTCTACTCAAGAGGCGCCTCTAGCATCCCTCAACAAATGTCTCCAGACAGTGCCAAATGTCCTCTTTATGGCAAAAACACCCCTGTAAAGAACCACTGTTCTACAGGGAGGAAACAGACAATAAACAAACATAATATCAATGATGATAAGTTCCATGAAGTAACATAGAAACCAGGACTGTGGTATGAGAGGTAGCAGGGGCAAGAGCTCTGAAGATTTCTCATCAAGGACAATAGTCCACAGAGTGCACAGACACAGGAAGCCCTGTATCTCTCTTCACAGATGCTTATCATTCACTGACAGCCTGTCTATGAAATTGTCAATTAAGGCAAGAGCCTGCTATATTATTTATATGATTAAATTATTTCTGGTTCTTGACTATTTACAAAATGCCATAGTCACAGTAAGATGTTTTTTGAATATGTCAAGTAAGTACCTCAGCTGAATAGAGCATTTATAACTTCAAATGAACTATCGCCTGCTATTGATTTTGCTGTCCTGTTCCTGCCACTGAGAAACATGAGGATCAATAAGTCACATAGGCCCTCAGTGGGTGGTTGGAAGGTATATTTATTTAAAACGACTTCGTTAATTTTGCTTATTACATTATTTCATCTATCTGAAAGCAGTTCCGCCAGTTTTTGATTTCAGGATTGTCAGAACTCTGAGAGGGAGTGGCTGTCATAGCTCAATAAATCAAAGAACAGTGGATGTGGATTCTAGTTCAGGCTCCGTTATTGACTGGAGGAGGGAAGGGGACAAATCATTTTACCCTTCGGCATCTTCTTTAAAAGGGGACTATTACACTTTATTACTTCACAGCTTTCTATGAAGAAATGATGTAGTAAATGTAAGAGCATTTTAAAAAAAATACTATGAATAAATAATTTATGTGTATCTATGTATTTTGTAAGTAGGTAAACCTATTAAGGACAATTTTGTATTTCTCAGATACGCTTGAAGTTGAGGGAGAGCAATTGTCACTGTTGCCATCGCTCTGTGTTTTTTTTCTCATCCAACCTGCTTAGCCTTTTAAGTTCCTGTGCTACTCTGGTAAATTTCCCTCCAGTTTAACATATTTAGCATGTTCTATTGAAAGTTTAACATAATTTTCTGTACGGTGTAGCTTACCCAGAAAACTGGTGAGACTCTTAAAGCTTTCATTCTAGAGCAGTGATTCTCCTTTTCATTATTGCTCGCCAGCCCCCAAGGAGCCTATTTAGACATTGTTTTTCGAATTGCTCACCCAGGAAATGTTAATGCCACACACTTGTTCCTGCTCAAGAACCAATTTTGCCCTCTGGGAGTGATGTGGCAAAGCCTCCCCTCACCCCCCACCCCCCCCACCCCCATCATCATTGAGAATGCAAGCTTTAATGTCTCTAGACTCTTAAGTTGGAGTCTACATTCCCAGCAGCTTTTTGGCAGATTCCTCCAGTCCAGATCTACTCTGGTCGTGTGGGGTGAGACTGTGACTCAGCTAGCGGGATGTCATGGTAAACCCCTGCTCTCCAGGCTGGTTTATCCTTCTGAAGTCACCTGATGTCTGAACAGTTCTTTGGCCATAAGACGACATTATATTGGCTGCTCTTAATGTTGGGAGGATTAAGCGAGGGGATACCTAGAAGGCACTTAGTGCCATGCATGGTACGTGATAAATAAGTGTGTTCTTTATTATTGATACCTAATAAGAGCAGGCAAAAATAGAAAAGGAAAAGGAGGGTGGGGGGCCTACTGCTCTTAAGTCACGCCACTGTGCTTTGTACTTAGTGATTATTTTCCTTTTATTTTTTAAGCAATATTCAGAGCTTGACCTTTGCTTCTGTTTCTTTTTTACAATGTTAGAGTTGACTCCATGTTCCAGCCTGTCATCTGCAAATTTATTTGGCTTTTAGGGTTCTCATCCCAGATGAAAAAAAGAAAAATAAATAAAATAAACCAACTACTACACTGGGGAGGACAAAATCGGGGAGAGCCACAAGTATGCCCGTATCCAACTGGTGATTTCCCCTTAGAACCGTGATTCTCAACCTTGACTGTATCAATTAGACTGAGGAATGAACTAGGTGTTGGCATTTTAAAAAATTCACCAGGTGATTATAATGTGAAGTTGTCAATATCTACTGTATATTCAAATAGTAAAGAATCTATTAAAATAGATCATCTCTCCCAAATATCTCTTTCTCTTTACAAGGATATTACTAGACTTTTAATTCACCTAGTACCCTTTTGATATCCACATACACCTTGTCGGCACAATTCATCTATTCAAAGGGACAACTTTTCCTCTGCCATCTTTTAGGTTCAAGTGGTTGAGCCCTGCAAATTAACAATAGATACCTTAACAGGAGAAAGGTCTCTGACCTGTGTATGAGCACGTACTAGTACACAGTGATGAGTAACGAAAAATAGCCAGAAGTAAAGGTTATATAACGTCCTTACAAAGAAGGGAGGAGAGGTTTCAGGCTTTAGTCAGATGAGGCAGATTCAGATTTCTTTCTGTATGTTCTATAGTTCAGATATGTCGTTTTAAAATTATTTGTATGTCAAAACTGTGCTCCCTTCACCTGAAACTTTTAAAACCCGTAAGTATAGAATGACCCATAACTGCATCCAAAAAGCAGATTATATTTGTACGGCATAACTGAGTGCTCACTGTGTCCTAATTTTGTTCAGCTGGACCAAATAATTTGCCCATCATCAATAGCTGTTAAATAGCAGAGCCAGGATTAAAACCAGGTTTATCTGACTCCAAGGTGAACGTTCCATCATACCCTGCTGATCCCTAGTGATCACTCCTCTCCTTAGAGTTCTAATCAGTTTAATAAGCTATCGTAAAACTTTACTAGGGACGATTATTGGAAAATACCTTCTCCTACATCTGGAAATAGAAAATTTAGGCCTCTTTACAGTTTTTAGCATTGTAGAGGGGCCTGATCAATTTATTTGAAAATTTTCTCAGCACACCAGAATGCAATTCGCTTGAGTATAGAAATTTAAAAGCTGTCTTTCTGATGCTATTTTGGCCTTCAGAGACCTTTCCTTATCTTTTCCTCCCTTCCCATCTAAATTGTGTTCTCTTTGCCACAAAAAAAGAATTAAAATTGGAGTTCTGTGGTTTCTTATTTTCCTTCTGATACCTAACACACACACTGTGGGGGAGGAGGAATTTTATCCAGTTGTCTCAGTGTCCTTGGTTGGGTCTGAAAATTAAACTGATAAAGACAGATTAAGAAAAGCATACAGATGTATTTAATATAAATTTTATGTTGTACAGCAGTCTTCATAAAGAAATAAAGACCAGAAGAAGCAGACCTGAGTATGTTTATGTTAAGTTTGATGAAGTGTGGACAATTGTAAAGGAATATGATAGCTTAAGAAGCATGAGGTTATTGTAATAAACTGGGAGAAATTTAACAAGGCCTGTTTGTTAGGGTTTTCTTGACATCCCTTTGGCTTCTGAGATAAGGATGCTTCTTTCCTTCAGGTGTAGGGAGGGTTCCTCTCACATGAGGGTTTTATGAGGTGTTTCAGAGAAGAAACTTGGGGAGTTGAGGGGAGGAAGTCAAAGTGATCTTGCTTCTGCCTTTTGCCCAAGCTCCTTCAGCTTAAACTATGTAGTATGACAAGGTGCCATATTTTAGGGTGGTGTGACCTGAACCTCATCAAGACCAACCTTCAACATAAGATACCAAGTACCCTATATGGTAGGTTCTATCATTTCTATTTTTTTGTCCTTACTCAAAAAATAATTAAAAAGTAAGGGAAATATTAGAGTAGACACTATAGTTGCTTTATCTGGAGCTGAGTTAATTTTGAGTCTCCTTGTAGGTAAGGCAAAAAAGCAAGCAAAATGATTTATGCAATTCCCATAGCTGATGGAAAAAAATTTATTAGTTCATTTGCAAAGATATTTTTTCACATTTTAAGATAAATTTATTAAGTTAATTCTTATATAAGGAACATTAAATAACATGATCTTAAAAGACCGTGTATTACATTCTTCAGAGTTATTTCATTTCTTGCAGCTTTTGGTAAAAGCTGAGGGTATAATATCAACATATTATTTGATGAGAGAATATCTTCTGGTAGCAAAGAGTATTATAAATAAGACTAGATTTTCGAGATTTAATTTTAGATATACACAACTTATGGATTTCATCAGCGTGAGTAGCTGCCATATCCCTATGCTCTCTCCATTTGAGAGCACCAGCATAGCAAACAGCTGAATATGGTGGGTCTGCTATTCAAGTGCTGATTAACCTATTGGGTCAGTGCTTAAAAAGTACCTGGCAAAGTTAGGCACTTATAAACGCTGATTGGTATTTTTACCCAAATGGACAGAGGAACATTTTACTTATGAATAGATGTATGAGGTTATAGTACAAAATTTAGTGTTTGTTTTTATTAATGAATCTCAAAGTTTGATGCCACTTATGAAACTAAAAATAAGGGAAAAAAATTTCTTAGTCTTGTCCTCTCTTTTCTGTCTCTTCTAAATTTCTTTTTAAAACCTTAGCTGTTGGGTGCCTCGGTGGCCCAGCTGGTTGAGCATCTGCCTTGGCTTGGATCATGATCCCAGGGTCCTGTCTCCCTGCTCAGCAGGGAATCTGCTTTTCCCTCTGCCCCTCCCCCCTGCTTGTGCATATGCGCTTTCACTCTCTCTCTCAAATAAATAAATAAATAATCTAGGAAAAAACCAAAAAACTTAGCTGTTCAGAGTGATTCCCATGCAGCTACATTTTTAGATGTTTCCCCAATATCCCTCCTCATCAGGATCACTTGCCATTGTAACATTTTAATTTAGATTTTCAGAGGACTTCTTTTTATTTCTTTCTGATTGAGTTATCTTATCATCAGAATCTCAGATTTTTCTGTTTTTTGAAAGTTTTGAAATCTGATTTCTTAAAACATGGACTAAGTTATAATTTAATCCCAAAATTCTCATCTCTTACCTACCTTTCCTCAAGATTATCCTGAATATTTGGTGGCAAGTCATATGTAGTTCCATCATTCCAACTTGGCCACCCGTTTCTTCTTACTGATTCAAAGTCATTGTACTGCTTCCTCTAGCATCTGAGGCATTGAACTGCCAGCCGGCAAGGCAAGGAAAGAAATGACTTCTTTAGTTGAATAACACTCCAAGGAGAGTTGAGTGCTCTTTTTCCTCCCTCCTTCCTATCATTTGTATAACTATCATTCTAGTGTTTTTGTATGTGAACATGGAATAATCATCCATTTCAATCATGTGCCTGTGTATTATCCGTATTATCCTCACAAATGGCTCCACTTACAATCCTGTCTTCTTTTATTGTCACTGTCCTACCACCTTCAGATTTCTAGCTCAGCAGGTAAGATAGATTTCATTATTCTATCCTTCCTTCTAACAGACTTGTTTCTTCAGTTAAACTATGCACTTGCACTGCTGCATTCTAATATTGAATCTCTCGATTTTCCTTGGCAAATACACATGCACTCAAGTGAATGGACATGCACACACATATCCTTTTTATTGTAATCCTCTGGTCATTCATATATAGTCATCTGAGGACACAGTTGTTACTGTTGTTTTTAAGATTCTATTTATTCATTTGAGAGAGAGAGACAGAGAGAGTACAAGCAGTGGGAGAGGCAGAGGCCGAGGGAGAAGCAGACCTCCACTGAGCAGGAAGTCGATCCCAGGACTCGATCCCCTACATAGGGCTCGATCCCAGGACCTGGAGATCATGAGATGACCCGAAGGCAGACACTTAACCACCTGAGCCACCCAGGCGCCCCGAGGACCCAGATATTTTTTATATCCAGTGATGTTTTCCTATGAATACCTTGGGAAATTTCCTAATGTTTTTCTTTCTGTCTAATCTAATATAATTTTTATAAGCTGTGTTAATATTTTATGTATATTTTCTCTCCTTAAATTTTACTTTAAAATACTCTGAATTAGATCAGCAGATCATCAGAGCGTTAATATTCTTTCATATGAAACTGTATTGCATAATTAGCCAATGCCCACCTATTTTGGTATCTTAAACCATGAATTTGCTGCCACTTATTTAACTAGCAGCTTTGCATTTGTTCCTTTCCTAAATTACATGTTATATCAGAGAAAGAGTTTAAAAGAGCACCTGGGTCCTGGGAGACCTTTAGTTTCCTGCAGAGGACATCATACCTTCTAGAAACTGTTCGTATGTTTATCACATTGGCATCATTCAAATCTGCATAAACCAGCAGGCATGAGTAGTTGTTAGCAGGGTGATAGGTAGTCCTTGTATTTTTTTTTTCCATTATGTCCCTGATGTATATTCCAGAAAGACACTGCACTTTCTATTTGGCCATCTCAAGTTTACATAAAATTCATTCTTCCTTCTTGGTGAATGATAGGTTTTATCCAATTAGATGGCCTTCATTCTTTCTTGAAAAGTAGACAGTTACTTCTAAGTCATTAACTTTTGGTTTCTTAGATCTTTTGGAATGTCTGTGCTTCTGTGAATTCATATACTTATGGATATCTTAATTCATGAGCCAATAATAATATATTTCAAAAACATAATTCAAAGATGAAAAATACTGTTTTGTAATAACAATATAGACATTAATATTGGTAGACATATCATTCACTATTATTTGGATTGTTTAAATTATATCTGAATGCTAATTAGATTCAGTTGAAAGTACAGAGAAAGACCTCTCTAGTTCATTTAAGAGAGAAAACTGCAATACAGAATTTATCTTTGGATATTATTAAACAACAATTATATCTTACTTTGTTCTGTGACTGGCAGGCCATGTGCTGTAGAGACCACAGCCAGAGTCTCTGCAGGAGGATTGCAGATACTGCCAAGTCAGAACGAGACACCAGCCAAGGGGATCTGGCATTGCAATTGCTAGAATTTCTCCTGAAAATGTTCATATTTTAGGCAAAAATAAACAAAATGATGTTACCATAGTACCTACCATATAAAACCAGGAACAAATCCTTCTTGAATTAATATAAGTTATAGCATGATGCAGAAATGGAAAGCATATAAATGAAAAATATTCATTCAGGCAAAATAAATGAATACTTTGGAGTTAGCTATTTCTTATTCTAAGAGTTGTTAGAAATAAAGTAGACCAAAATGTATTATCTATTAGTGAATGTCATAGAATGCAGTCATAATTTTGTTCTACCATTTCTTTGATCAATTTAGCACAAAGCAGATAATTGAATAAAAATTATTTAGTAGTGATAAAATTTGTATTCTGGGAGCTAGTCATCCTTGTTCAATTAAAGGACAAATTAATGTTAGGGAACTCTGGTACAACTAAAGACTTTAAGAAGGACATTAAATATATTCATTAAACCATATGAAATTGCCATTTTTATAAGTCAAAATGGTTGGTTTCTATAATTTCAAATGCTTTTAAAATAATAATAGTTTTAAATAGTTTTAATACATTTTAATACATATAATACATACTAAATAGTTTTAATACATTATTTACATTATAAATATTTATATACATTTCTCCCATTTCACCAGACTGTGAGTTCAGCTAGGGCAGGATTATTGAGGTATGTCCCACCAGGATATATTACTATATTTGGTACCTAGTAGTTGCTTAAAAAAAGAACCTGACACTATTTTCCAGGATAATCATCTCCTGCATTTTGATAGACTGTGGCTTAAATGTATGTATATTAGTTATGAATTATGTTCTAATTCACTAGAATGCTATGTATATAATAAAATGTACATGCAAGTATTGAAAATTTTAATTTTTTATTGATCTAAGGAGAGGAGAATGACTTAGAAAACTCCCAAATTTAATCTAAAAATAATTGTTACATTTGCAACAAGTGCTTAAAAAGAACCATTGACCTAATTTAAATCTGACCATTTTGCTTTTCGAACTTTATTTTAAAGAACCTGAATGAGGGCAAAGGAAAGGGACCAATGTTTACCAAGTGGCTAGATAAGAAAGGCTAAATTTATAAATTTACATGTCACAAAAGAAGTAGTATTTCTGCTAAACAGATTTCAAAGCAGAATCTCTGAGAAGTTAGCTCCAGAGCCGGACCTAAACCTGCCTGATAATGAAGCCCCTAAGGTTTGGCTTCCCTTCAACTGAGAATGATGATAATATTTGTTCACAGTTGTCTATCAAGGAGGCTTAAAAATTGCATTTGTTTCATATATTTAGGCATCTTATATCTATGATCTATGTAAAGAAAAATGGTTTTCCTTTAATGGTGAAAAAGCAAGACTAATGAAAACAATTGTTCAATGTGTATTTACTTCTGGGTTTCTTTCTAGAGAAGAAGCAAGACAAGACAACAATTCCTTATTGGATAGTTATGTTTGCCAGGTTTTATGACATATATTTTATCAAAAGTGGCCTCATTCAACTCCTAATTTCCTTGTTGAGATATGATTTTGCCATTTTGCAGCTGTATATACTTAGGCTTGGAGAGACTAAGTTGGCTAGTTTCACACAATAGGTAAGTGGCAGGGCAGGGATTTGAACATAAGTTTCCTGGAATCCAAAACCCATATTCAGTAATCACAATAAATACTACTTTCCTTCTCCTAAGAGCCAGATTTTGTGATGTATACATGATACTTTCTTTTTTTACTCTGCTCACAGAAGCTCAGATAAATGTGTTTGAAAACTGCTCAATCATATCCATTGGAAATTGGATAGAAATAAAAATATCAAACCTTGTAGCAGATTCCTCTCTGCTCTCGATGGCATGACCAGTATTTCTTCCATGGGTGCTGATTAATGACACCCGAAGTTTCAGTGCTATTGCACATATCTATAGCACCAGCCATAGTTACAAGATTCATCAATGTCTTGATGCTATGGCAAGAAAAAGCATTCACGAAGAATGATGCAATTATTTTCCTGTAGTTCCAAGCTTCTTGTTTTTGGACGCTTGTTTTGGACGCTTAGCAGCTGAATGGTCAGAGGGAGAGAAGTATTGCAACTGCATATAATTGGGTCAAGGCTTGTGGATTAGTTGCTGCCGGACATAGGATCGATGGAAGAATGCTAGACTCTCCCTGTTTTTTTTTCACACAGGCCTGCTGGCTATTTTTTCACTTACTTTTCATGTCTTTTCTAAACTAAACAGGGCCACTGATTCAAGACTATTCCTCTGAAAGGATACTGTCATTTCATGTTCCCTGAACATGATGGACTGTTGTGGTACAGGGAAAAAGGTATTAGATTGGGAAGCAAAACACTGAGATTCTCTTCTACCATTACTAACTGTAAATCTCTAACATCATAAACATCTTTTGTTCTTTTATTTTTGTTTTAGTTTTTTATTATGATAAATTTTAAATAGGTATAAAAGAAGACAATATTCATAGCAAACCCTTATGTATTCTACCCATCTTCAAAAATTATCAGCTCACCATGCCATTTCATTTTATTTCTATTGCCTCTTATTTTCCTCTCCATGTAATATCATAGTAAATCCAAGATATCATATAATTTTATTCCTAAATATTACATTATGTATCACTGAAAAGTGACTTTTAAAAAAATATAACTGAAATAACAGTACAGTACCTAACATTAACTAATAATTATTTATCATCATATATACAGTGTTTTAATTTCAGTCATCTCATAGATTTCTTTTTTTTCATTATCGTTGTTTTTTTAAAATTGGGATCCAAATACAATCTGCTCATTACAATAGGCTGACGTTATTCCACTGTCTGGATTTTGCTGAATATATCCCCATGGGATATATCCCCTGAATATATCCCCAATATGTTCCTCTGACCTCTGTATTTTCTGTAAATTGGTGGTTGGTTCTATACTTAATTACCTATAGGTTTTACTTGTTTGTTTTTTGGGCAAAATTGCTTTTTAGATGGTATTGTGTTCTCCAATCAGAAGGCACTTACTGTTTGATTGTTTCTAATGATGGTCTAAAGTCTTTGGGGAAACTGACCTTGGTATATAATTATGAATCCACCCATAAAAGATAAATATTTGTTTTCAGATATAATACTTAATAATACTGATTTTCTTTCTATGTATTTGCTTTTAGAAGACTTTGACCATTAGTAATTACAAATCAATTAGTTTTGTATTTATATGACAGAAAGAAAGAAAGAGAAGGACCAGAACTCTATTGAAAATTTGTGGCTTGTATTTCTACTGCATGATAGTTAATAGCTTCTTTACATATTGAGTATTGCTGAGAGTTTCTGCTGTGTGAAGTGATATAGAATATTGGTAATGTAGAATATATTAAAATATTAGAACAGTAAAATCAATTGAAAAATAGCCCTATGTTATTGTATAGAGTAATTTTATTAATTAAAATTTTATTAATTTTTAAGAATGTTTTGCATGGTACCTTTTTAACTTTCAATTAGTATATTTGCTTTCATAAATTGAGGCTATCAAATATTATTAAAAATTATGTGAGCTGAGTTGGGTATTTTCTTCTATTATTACCCCTCATTCCATAACTCATGATATAAAATTAATCAAAGAAGCCATCACCCTTCTCCTTAGAGCACTTTAGGTCTCACAAAGAAAACAGATACATATGTGATTAATCGCTACGTAGTGTGATGAGTGCTGTGAAAAGGAAGGACAGGATGCCAGGTGAACACATAGCAGAGACTCCTATTCCACATTCTGAGTGGTCAGGGAGGTGAGGCCTGTGCTACCTAGGAATCAGGCTGTAGGGAGAAAGAATGAGTGATCCATGTAGCAGGAACATCATATGCAGAGGCTCAGAGGTCAGAAAATGTGGGTCCTGTGAGGAAGTGAAACATTGTTCACTATGGCTGCATCATAGAAGTCAAGTGGATGGGGCAGTGCGACATGAAAATGGCCAGATGAGGAGAGGTAAGACTGTGAAGTGCCTCCTAAGCCACATGGAAGAATATGGACTTGAGCCTGTCAGCGATGAGGAACTTGTGAAGAGTTTTAAGATTCACTCAGGCTTGAACGTGTGGAGAATGGATTCTAGCAAATTGATATCAGAAGCAAGGGGCAACCTGTCATTTAAACTTGCTGCGCCTCACAACAGGATTGGCATAAATCATGTCTGAAATTGTTCCTAACACTCTATGAATCCAAAATCTCTTCTAACTAGTGTAGATGCTAAAGAATGTTCAGGAAGGTTTTCTCCATAGAGACATGATGAGAAGAAATTAATTCTATCTTCCAGATAAACTAGAGTGTTATCTGCCCTCGCATGACAGATATATCAGAAATCACACTGCACACTAATAAAAACCTAATTCGAAAATATTACCTACCAAGTGAGTATGGTAAGTTTTCAGTCATTTGGAGCAGAGTAGTAGCAGAGATAACACTAGAATAACATTAATAAAACATGACAAAATAATAGCTAAATATTGTGAAATATTTTCTTATACCTATAAGTATATCCAGCTTATTGGCAAAACTTATTTATATGGTGCATTTCACCCTAGGAAAGCAATTTATGAAACATTATTATAATGAAATTGTGTTTTTTCAATTAGTTGTTGAACACAAAGATTTTAATACTTGGGGGAAAATGTTTATATGGAATACTTTCTGTTAAGAGAGGACCTGTAGGCACTTTATTTGAAAGGTTTTATACTAGAGGACTTTTATAGGAGATGTAAAGCTCCCTCCCTCCAGGTTTTGTGTTCCTTAATAACATCTGAGGCCACTGCGATGCCATTCCTTGTTAGTGCCATTGCTGCACCGTTTAAGACAAGACTAGCAGAAGAGGTAAGTTTCCCTAAGGGAGTAGTTGGGAAATTAATTAAATGGAGGGAGGCACTGGGATATTTAGAAAACAAATTAGAGTCAAGACCAAACACAGGCAGGAACAAAAAAGAGCAATAAGAATCATGGGAGAGCTAAGATTGCTGTATGGCCTTCCCACCACTGTTCTAAAAGAAACATGGATGATAATTTTTCTTAGGAAAATAGATTTCCTTTTCCCACAGTAATGTACATTTAAAAATAGCTACATTTATAAAATTTAAACATTTTATTCAGTACTGCTTAAAAGATATGTTCTCGGCTAACCAAAGGCTTCATGCCAGTCATGAATCTCAGAGGCTGCTCTAATCCTTATTTGGAAGGTTGTTACAGACTCTTGATAAAGGACAGGTTCAGGAGGGCTTGGTATGAAAGTAAATACTCAGACCTCTTGGAAAACAATTTCTTTAGTTGGCCAACGTTTGAATTTTAAAAGTTGTCTTTCTTTTCAATTCTGAGTTAATTGAAAATACCAGAGTACTAGAGTTTGTAAGGCAAGAAGGCTTGGTCATAGCATTAATTTAAAACACAGAGTGGACTTGTCTGACAGTCACTATTCATGAGTTTATCTGATTTTCATGAAGCTTAGTCGACCAACTGACATTAATTTTTTGCTATTGCACTTACTAATAATTAATTCTTATAATTCTTAAACAAAATGGAAGTTTCTTAATGGCAAAGATGTCTCTGATATATAGTATTACTCTATAATGTATAAAATTAATGTAATATATAATATATATAATATATATTTATATATAATGTAATATAATGTATATATGCACACTGAATTTTGATCTTCCCAAATCTTGTAAATAATTACTTGCTAAGACCTCCAGTGGCTAAGGTTCAGGTTTCCAACAAAATTGCCTTAAATAGCTGATGAGACATAGAGGGTTGGCAGGGAAGGAAAATAGAAAACATTTGTTCGGTTATTGATATCATGTTGAGTTTTCATGCTTTTGTGGACATTGAATTAACATATGTTATATTATCGATCAAAAGAAATATATTTTTAAACTGGGGAACTGAGGCATAGGCCACTGTTTTCTGGTTAAATCAATAAATATATAGTATTTAATGTGTTATGGGAGAAATAAAAAAGTTCTTCCTTGAACATACAATATCATAAGTATATACAGTCAGGAAAATGTAGAATTATTAAAATATAAACATTAAATAAAAATCAAACAATTCTTCTATTACACATAATGACAGTAATTATAGCTAACTTTTCTTGAGTGGATGGTCCAGTGAAGCATACCACATGCGTTATTTCATTTAAATTTTCAAATGGGGAGTAAATTTCTCTTATTTCCCCTAATCCAAGTAGAGGAAAACACAATTGTTAGTTTTATTTCATGGGTCAGCTCATCTGAGATTCAGAAGGTATGAGCAGCTTGCCTAAGACACAAAACCCAAGATTTAAACAATGAAGCCTGTCTTCCCTCCTGTCTCACAACCTCACTTCCTAAGGACCCTTTCTTATAAGGCCAGGCATCTGTTGTGGTGACCTTGCTATAACAGAATTGTGATACTCCTGGGTACAGATTGGAAAGTCTACTCAAATGGTCTGCAGATGGAAAATAATATTTTCATGCATTTTCTTTTTCAAATGCATTTCCTTTAAAAGTTTTGTCTCTTACTCACTCAATTCTGTATCTTTCATAGAATTTCCTTTATAATTGGCCTCTGAATTAAAAATGTTAACTTCATTCCTGGCATTAAAAGCCAAACACATTATATGAGTTTGAAAAAGTAATTAAGCCACAGTAGGCTACATGAAAGTTTGTTTAAGTGATTAAAGTATTTTAATATACTACAATGCATTTCAGTAACTATCGTGTTTTAACTAAATCAGAGCCTGTGATGTGGGTATTATTATTCATTTTATGAACTACATGCACCATATTTTAAAGAGGATAGTATAAGGCATACGCAGATTATTAGGTGCACATTGTTTATAGTTAAATGACTTGCTGTTGTTCATGTATTGCTCCCTGTTGGAAGACACTCCAGTGGTGAAAACAAAATCTCTGCTGTTTGTTTAATTGTGCCCCAGGGTAGAGATGGGAATGTGTCTAGAAGTGAGAGAACACTAGCTTTAATAAGCATACAATGCAATTTAACAGTTCATAAAACAGTAAAATTTAATCCTGGACTGAGAGATTTATTAAATTTCACTCAGCAAAATGGACTATGGGATATGAGAGCAAGTGAGAATTAAGTGAAATGATTTCAGGGGTAATAGATTTTATTACCTGATAAAGCAGGGAAATCATTCTCTTTTTTTTGAGCTATTTCTTCTTAATTCATTGTTTGGAAATAATTGGCTTACATAGGAAAGCTTTTTCCAAACAAAATAAATAAGTTGGAAAAAAACCTGAAAGCTTTTGTTCAACTTTATTTGTTTAATTTCAAAAGCGTAAAACTGCCCTACTGAAATCTTGCGGGACTATGGCTGAAATATTTTAAACTGCAAGTTAAAGTATTTTGTATTCAAGGAGAATTGCTCAATTTTCCTTTTTTTTAAAATCCATTTACAGTGCCCCCAAACTAAATGATGCCTGAAAACATCGCAGTTTCGCATAGTGTCATTTTTGCATATCAAGTAGCATATTAAAAAATTCTTAGGCATATTCTCTGTGCCTATAATGATCAAGTCTATTAAAGCTTTGCTAGAAATTGACAATACTGTATTTTTAAAGCTTGTTTTGTTTTCCCCTACCTTTCATATTATTTAAAGAAGTATTAAGTGATTTAAACATGCTATTAAAAATATAATAAGTTATAATTAGAAGATCTCCTCCTATATAGCATATAAAATTGCTACTTTTTTTTTCATTTTGGGGAGTTTAAAAAACTTTTTCTGATTAAAAGAAGGCTTTCCCAAAGCTGGATGTCTCCTGATTTGCATAACAAAAATAGCAGCTAATGACTGTGTAAAGATTTAACTGTGTTTTTGCACACATTGTGTCATTTGAGCCTCATTACACCCTGGTGCAGTAAGTAGGGCAGGTATCATTGCCCCTATTTTATAGCGGAAAAAAATGGGGTTTGGAAAGATTATGATTTACCAGAGGACATGTGGCATTTCATTGCAGAATAGATTTTGTCCTGGTCATTTGAATTCAAGTTATAAAAACATTATTAAGGCTTGGGACACCTGGGTGGCTCAGTTGGTTAAGCAGCTGCCTTTGGCTCAGGTCGTGATCCCAGGGTCCTGGGATCAAGTCCCTCATCGGGCTCCTTGCTCAGTGGGGAGCCTGCTTCTCCCTCTCCTTCTGTTGCTCCCCTTGCTTGTGTTCTCTGTCAAATAAATAAACAAAATCTTAAAAAAAAAAAAAAA